>NDXZ01064338.1:0-11527 GCA_003055125.1 Paykullia maculata | reverse complement strand
TTTCTGATAGGAGGATTACTTTTGCGCCACCTTGTATACACACGCACATTGAAATGCTTAAAGCTGTGTTATTTTTAAAATTTAATTTTATCGATGTCCTCATCAACGTAGATTTATACACAAAAATATGTTTCCTTTTATTTCTCATCCTTTTAAAATGAAATTTTACACGCTGATATATGTTTTAAGTATGTACGTATGTATGTGCGTATGTGCGTATGTACGCACGTATTTATTTACTTTTAAATGCACGAATGAGTACTCACCTTTATTTTACCCTCATTGGCAAAGGTTGCCTTCTTTAAATTGTAGCTGACACCGAGTTCAGAATTTTTAATTTCACATGATTTCTCATCGAAATCACACATGTGCGGTGGACAAATAACATTCGTTGCCCACGAGAATTCATAATGACAGTCAGCGATTTTACGCAATATTGGTGTACCCTGAAACAACACAAAAGTAATGCATAAATTCAAAAGATAGCCAGCAGAGAGACGTATAAAAGTTTAAAAAATAAAATAAACAAATAAATAAAGAGTGTCTTAATAAGAGCATATACATATATAAGAGTGATAGTTTCTTTGAAAAGTAAAGTAATGTAAAGTACATCTGTTCCGATTAGATATGGAATACAATATCTAGCAAATGACAACACCCCCCCACCCACAGGGGTTTTGATTGCGGTTGCAAAGATGTGGCTGTATCTCTTTGATGACACATTGGAGCTTGGTATTGTGCTCAGGAATTTTTTTGGGTTTTGTTTGCCAGAGAAAAGAAGAATTTGCCCGGAATAAAATTGCAAAACCTTAATTGCCAAATGACAATAGAATTTAGTGAGATATTTTGTCTGGTGCCGCCGTCCTGCTAAACAACATATCGGCCAGACCCATGTCGTTGAGATGACACCATAAGAATTCTGCAATGGCCACTGACAATCCGGCTTCATTTCCTAAAAAGTAAGGCATAATTTTCTAAGCCCCAAATTTTCTTTTTTGCTTCAGTTTAAAATTCGCTTTATCAGTGAAAATGATTTTTCTTCAGATTGCTTCATTGCCCCTTCCGTACAATGATAACGAGTGTATCGCTTCATCAAAACAACAATAGATGACAGCTATTAAACATCAAAGTCGTAACTTTCACGAAAAAAACGTGGAACAAAATTCAAATAGCGCTTTCTTATCGAGACACTCTTTATCAATACGAGTAAAATTAATGCATCACGTATAGCATTCGAAGAAGAAAAAAAAAATATTTCCAGATTTGTATTTATTTGCATTTAAGGATATGTAAAATTTTTTTAAAATTAATTGGAGTCAAGAGTTTAAAGAAATTACTGTTAAATATTTTTGCAAGAAATTAAGTTTGTATTCGATAAAATGTCTATTGTACTTTATCGCGAGCAATAATTAAATACATTTAATTTTTTTTTAGCAAAATAGCCCGAAACTAAAATCAATAATGTGAGGTTGTTTATTCTTATAATTTGGCTTTTAAATATATATCTATTTTAAACATATTACTTAATTTAATTTCACAACATAAAGCTGTACAACAACTGAAAACTAATATGTTGAAATGATTAAATTGTTACTGGGAATTTATTTGAAATCTCAGTTTACCCAATATGCAACGATGGATGTTGATGTTGATCACTCATGTTTATAACTTTTCTCGGAGTGTAATTTGAAACGTAACATTTTTTTCAATCCAAATATGTTTTTTTATTTTTATATTAATTTTAAAATTTCGTTTTCTACAAATTTATTTAAAACTCTTGCGACCATTACTAGGTAACTTTAGCTAAAGTGAACAATAAAGATTCATTTCATTATCACAACTTCCATTTAAAATAAATTTTATAATTATGGCAATATTGGTTTTTGTTTACAATAGACCACAACCTTTTACATACAAAGTGGCAGGTTTGTATAGTTTAAAAAGAAAAAGTGGCACCTTTATCTAGTACAGACAACCTTAATTTAACAAACCTTACGTTAAAAGTTAAAGGTAAAAAGAACTTTTCTTTAGTTTATCGTTCACTTTCAGATTAAAGTGTAGTTATAATATTGAAAAAACTAGTTATCATTCCGATAACATCCTTACTTTAGCTATTGTAAGGTTGTAATAATGGCCCTTAGAGCGAAATTTACACTAGCCAATATTTAACGAATACAGACTTTTGGTGCCTTAACTAATAGCTAAGCCATTGCCATAAGTTAACTAATGACAGTGAATTTCGGCATTAATGTTTTGCTGAAAAATGTTATTAAAGGCTAAGTACATATCTGTGGCAATAAATCACAATGACTTAAGTCGAAATTTCGAGTTTTGAGATTTTAAGGGTTTTGTCTAAAATAAATTGGTTTTTATATACAATTTTTTGCTACAGAAAAAGATGCACTTTTCTTAGAACAAAACTATTAATTTCATAAAAAAAAACAACGTTTTATTAGTTAATATTCATGGTTTTTTAGAAAAATAAAAACTTAAGTGAACTTAAGCTACTATATTGAAAGGCAAAATTATTTTTATTGATACTAAGTCGAGATAAGTGCTTTAGGTTAAATTGAAAAATGCCAAAAACCTGAGATTGGATAATTTTTTATAACAGCTTAGTTTAATATAAGGTTTTTTTTATAAGTAATAATTTAAATGGGCTGTTAGTTATTGCATTTAAGTGTATACAAGTTTTAATACTCAAACATTTTAATATTGATGTAGCTACCTTTAGTTCAGTTAAGATGTTATGTCATATATTATTTTCCAAAAAACCTGAAGCTAAAATATAAACGCGTATAGTTTTATTAATAATGACATTTAATACTGAAAATTTAGCTGAGTGATAGATCTTGAAGAAGAGAATAAGAAAATGTAATAAAATGAAAAAGCACTTATGTCAACTTAAGCCATTATTATTTATTGCCACAGATATAATAAATTTTTTAGATCTTCGTCTTTCTATTGAGTTTTTAACTATAAATCGAATCGAAATTCGTACAACATTTCAGCTTTTTTACTCCGCTCTCTATGTAGAAGAACGCACACATTATTAACGTTTTATTATGTTTGATTTCAAGGAATACTGGGTAATAATGAAGAATCAACGTTAGAATTAGGCAACTTAAACGTACTGTTACTGCAAAGATATTTTTACATACATATATTTAAAGATATTAAAAAAAGATTTAAAGCCTGAGACTTCTCAGGTTTCAAGGATCTACAGCAATTTTAAGATAATTTTAAAACATGAAATTAAAAAACTGGTCCTTTGGGTCAAGTGGTTTTTACTTTGCAAAAAGTAACAGTAAATATGAACGAAAGACAAGTAAATACGGAGTAAGAGATAACATATATGAAAAACCCCATAAAAACATAACGAATAAATAAAATGTGTTCAAAATAAATAGTATTTTTAAATATTAGAGCTCTTTGCAATTCTTTTATTTAAAACTGACTGTAAGTTTGATAGCTTTTAATATTTCAAGATTATAATTAATTTTTTAAATTGCTAAGAGCCGTTTCGGATATTCGTTATCAGAGATTAGTACAATGAAAATATAATTAAGAACATATTTTGATCGATATCTACTTTATTTCTTAACATTTTTTACGTTTTCAAGTCAGACTGCTTGGATTCCGTTCAGAAATTAAAAAAATATTTTATTAACTTTAAAAAAAGAAATACAAATTTTGCATGATTTTTTAACATTTTGTTAAGTGAATAAATAATCTTATCGTATTGCACATATTCTTTTATCTTCATTCAATACCCAATTGTGCATCAGAAAAATTTACATAAACAATTTTAATCTACACAAAATATTTTTCTAATTGCTGTTTTACGATGTAACAATAAAATAATTAATTTAGGATTATTACCAAATCAAGCAATAGCGTTAACTAAAAAATGAAAAAATAAAACATGTGATAACTGAAGAAAAGGAACACAAGAAAAAAGCTTTAAATGGTTGTGTATATTTCGTTCTCACTCATTAAAAATTGATAGGAAATATGAATATAGGCGACAAACAATCACCATACCCTATTTCCTAATAAACTGTGAGTTAAATGATATTTAAGATGATATTTACATCCAACACTAAAATATACCGATCAAAGAGTGCTGATGATGAAACCGTAGCTGGGGCCTAATTCTGGCATTCGAAAGCGATCGAAATTTAACAATTCCAATTGGAATTTCTATACCTAAAGCAAAGAAAACTCGCACGTTCGAGTAAAACTCGATCGCTATCGAATGACAGAATTAGGCCCCAGGTTTCGAAAATGCATTCCACTCGGCTAGTGTCGGCAAACTTACTTTTTCACAATGTTCTTTCAATTATCTCGCATAAAAAAATATTAATTTCTTTATTAATATGAAAAAATTTACGAACTTATAGCCTATCTAAAAAAATAGAAAAAATTACGAAAAAATTAAAAAGTTCATTTGAAAATATAGAAAAAACGATAAAAAAAATATTTTTTTTATATTTTAAAACAAAATATTAATAAATTATTAAAACTTTTATATTGTTGCCCATAAATTTACTTTTTATTATTCCCTCTTTGAACATCTATTAACAATTAACCACACGATTTGTATCTAAAAGCGAAGAGGGACAGGTAGCAATACAGAAATGAGAACCTGCAAAACTAAGTATTTTTAATAGTTTTACACTTCATAAAATATTATGGGAAACAGCAGCGGTACAACAATAAGTTGGGTACATGAAATGATAAGAAAATGTCAGCAAATTTTTTCAACTTTTTTGAGAGCTCTTACAAACCACAACAGAGTTTTAAATACAATCAACAACCAACCAACCACCTCTTAAGCCACATGCTCGAATGGAAGCGGTAAAAAGCTGTTGCAGTAGCAGTAAAAACAATAAAAGTAATAATAGTTATGCCACAAAAGCAGCAGCATCAGCAGCAGCAACAACAAATACGTTTAAAAACAATGAACTAATGAATCTGTGGTGCGTTGCAAAAAACCGCAGAGGTCAGTCAGTAAATATAAAATGCAACGGCAATATTATGCAGATGCCAAACAATTCAGATGATGACGATAATGATAATAATGATGATGATAATGATAATTTAAATAAATTGAAAAATAGGGACAAAAACTCGCACAGTAAAATTAAAAAGACAGTGGATTTTAAAAAAGTAAATTTATTGAAAATATTCTGTTCAATGAGAAGTTATCGACAACTCGCTTAACGTAATGACTTTCTAAATTTAAAGAAATTTACCGAAAATTGAAAATTTGATAAAAATTAAACAACTCTTTATAGAGTAAGAAAATTAAACAAAATTATGAAATATAAAATTATAAAGAGAGTAAGTATTTTAAAAAATTTTCTTAAATTTAGAATCAATAGAAACATTTCTATTAATATAGAAAAAAATTACAAACAACAAAATTTACCAAAGGATGGACATATGCATGTATGTACAAATATATAAAAAGAACAGTGACTTAAAATTTTCAATAAAAAATAATTTATAGAAAATTACTTTATTAGATATACATACATATGTATATATGTATGTATACGCAAATGGATTTAATCAAACTTTCTCATTTTTTAACCCACTGCAGATAAAGAAGATTGAACAAAAAAAGTTCTTTAACATTCTGTTAAAACCAGCAGGATATTAAAGGCAACAAACAATGGTAAGCCAAGGATCAACAAAAAACAGAAAATATGCAGATAAAATGGCCGCTGATAACTGCATATGAAAAGCACCACAGGTGGGTTAAAAGACAACAAAAAAGAGTAAAGGCGGCATTAAGAATCTAAAAAACAAACAAGCAAACAAACGAAAACAAGAAACAAATAAATGAATGACAACAAAACAATTGGCAAAGAGCCAAAGAACCGATACACACACATACACATACTTACTTATATGCAAAACAATGCACCAGCTACAACAATTCGGACAGTGGGGTCGATTTTCTAAGAAGTGGTTAAAAGCATGTTTATACATAAGTTATAAGTTATACATAAGACATAAGTATGTCTGTATGCATGTATGTACACAGAAAAAAATATCGGCACTTTTTTTCTAATTAAGGCGTTATTAGAATTCAGTATTAAATTTAATTACGGTTTTAATTATTTCAATTAATTATTTAATCAAAAATTTAATTTTTTTTCAATCTGTCGTAATTGAGTTGAGGTCTTATTAAAAATATTGGTTTTTTACCATTAAAGTTTAAAATATTAAAAACTGATATTGCTTTTTATATTTTGGATGGTGTAGTGGTTAGAGCGTCGAACTTTAAAACCGAAGTATCCCGGTTCGAAACACAGCAGAGGAAGAAATCAAATGTCGGCATCAATCAGCGCGACCTTTAGAGGGAAGGATAATGAAATATGGCAAAATGATCAAATTTTAAAAAGGCGACACACACCACCCAATCATATGAGACGTTGTTTCGAAGCAACAGTAAATGATATTTTTTTAATTAACATTTTGATTAATTAAATTAACAACTTGTTTAAAGTAAAGTTTTTTTTTAATTTTAAAACAATTATTTTTAATTTTATTCTGGCTTGAGTTCAATTTTTAAATTTCTAAGAAATTTAATTTTTTATTTTTATTTTTTATGTTTATTGCAACGCGTTCTTATAAATCAACGTTGTTTAGAGTTTGCGTACGTCAGCTAAGTTAAATTTCAATGTTTTTTACGCACTTATCCTAAAATTTTATTTGACTCTATGAGTAGCGCAAACACGACTCGCTGCCGATCTCTGGCACATACATATACATACATGTATATATTTTTTTCAATTTTTAGAAAAACGCCTTATACAAGTTGTTGTGTTTTTTCTGCAAAATAATAAAGCGCGTTTTTTAATAAAAAAAATCCATTTTAAATTACAGTTTTTCTGAACTAGTCGTCATTTTATGTATAATTAGTCCCACTGTTGGCTGAAAAATTATTAAATTTGAAAAAAAAAATGTAGATCCTCCTTAACAACTATTCAGTATACTTAATGTAATATTAAGGGATAAGTAGTTTTTAGGATAGAAATTAATTACTTCTATTATTTTTGGCGACTTGTCCCATTGTGAGACGTCTGGCAGCTTTTAAATACCTATCAACAACAACAACAGTAGTAATACATTCTACACTAAAGTAAATTGGAAAGAAAGTAAGTAAATGAATGAATGAATGCACAACTACAACTACTACAGTGTGCAACGCAAATAGCAGACAAAGTGTGAACAGTCACCCAAACAAACAAAAAAACAATAAGAGCAGAAGAAAAAAAATAAATGCAAGTAACAACAAATAACCAGCAGCATCAACACTGTCATAGTATTTAGTAGAGGGAGTGGGCGAAAGGTAAAGCAACCTTCCACAGCAGACAACAATATCAATGTAGGTTCCTTTGTATTCTTCGTTAACTTTGCCGTTAATGCATATGTTGTCGATAGGGAATCAAACTATACACCATCCGACCATTAAGCCCACCAACAATTATGACAAACCGATTATTAATAATGAGTTTTGTATAAATATAATGACTACTATATTGTTATGGTTTTGGATTGAATTTTTATTTAATACCTTTTCATCTCAATTTCTTTTACTCGTCTGATGCCTCATTATTATCGGCTCACCGAGACGCAAAGCAATTAGTGCAATTAAAATTTGCAATTACACGTTTACCCATTAGTTGGCAGGAAATTAAATTAATTGGATTTTTATGAGACTTAATTTAAATGTATGATTTTGTGGCTAAAATAGATCTTAATCTTTAGGAGTATGAAATAAGAAAACGTAAAACAATATGGACACGTAATCGTATGAAGAAGTGTTTATCTTTGACACTTAATATAACCCAGCTGTGTGAAAGTGTGTAGGGTGTTGCACTTTTACTTTTGGGCGTCACGAACAGCAGCACAAACGTATAGCAACCTTTCTGTCTAGGCGGTGTAGGGTGTATATAGTCTTGTTTTAAAATATTTGGCGAAGAACTTACCAATGCGATGGTAGGAATGAAAAAATGCGCTCCTGTAAGCACAAAGTTAGCAATTTCAGCAGCGCTTTTGGTAATAAAATCCATAGGTGGGATTACGTTGTTGGATCTTAGAAAATGATTTTTTATGCTCAAATTGGCCGTCATGAGTTTACTAATGGATATGTAGTTTAACTAATTAAATTTGAAATTTGCTAATTTTGTTACTAATGTTTAGGCAAGAGCTAATGCTTTGAACAGGACTAATTTAGTGTAACCTTAAAATATGATATAGCAAAATGTTATAATTTGATAGGGTTACCATTCCTTACTGAAACAAAGCACTGTGAACATGAGTATTAGTTAAACAATGGCTAAAATTTTAGTTTACAAATAGTAAGCTAATGACTGTAAATCTCGCCCTTAGTGTTGCTCACAAAATGACAAATTTAAATGCATTTACCCTCTTTAGCCACTTGTTTTGGCTCAGAATAATAGAATTGGTCTCCAAACGCAAAATTCACAGTTTTATAAATCGAAGGATTTTACTAAAGCAAAAATTTTAGAAATTGTATCTTAATAATACCCAAACATCAATACAGTTTGATTTAATAATTTCTCAATTTCAATTTAACTTACCCGGCCCGCACGCATATCACAATAGAATTCAATCCTTGAAGATAATTGTAGATTTTTGTCTTCGGGACAAGTGTCGCCCAAAAAATAACGCAATTGGGCATTTGTGCGATTAATAGCCACTAAAGACGCCAACGGATAACCAAGACTCTGAAAAAAAAACACAAAAACAAAATATTGTAAATCAAATTTTTATTATTGATTGGGTGGCGGCTGTATGTTTGTGGAGAGTGAGTGTATTTTGCAAAGGAAATAAATCTTTAGAAATAATTTATTTGTTTTTCGTAGCATTAATCTCACATTATAATTGGCTGTTTGGCAAACTGATTTTTTAAATTACTTTTTTTAATATTTATTAGCTAAATACTCTTTAAATACAATAAAAAAAAAGTTTAAAAAAATCATCAATAATAAATAAAATCAATGAAAAAAAAAATTTTTTAAACACTAAACTAATATTTTTTGGGAAAGAGAAAAACTCAAGTAACAGTAAAGAAACTTATTTTAATCCGATTGTGTGGTGTCTTATTTGACTTATTTTCTAAGTCAAAACTTTGGTTGTAACAATTTCACTACATTTTATAATGTAGGTAATATCTCTTCTTAAATAGGTAACTTAGAAACAGATGCAAATCGTCGTTAAAAGTACGGGTAACCGCATTAGACAAAAGTAGCAATCAACGGCATGATTCATTCAAGGTTAATCATTCTTTAATCCACTACCAAAAAAAAAAATAATTATGATGGGTGTTTGTTTTTTCGTCATCCTACTTGCAACACATTAAAACATTCTCTTAAAACCACAGATAGATTTAAATAAATACTTTAAACTCATTTATAATTAAAATCAAACTTAACACACATACATACATACATACATACATATGTAGGAATAAATATTTAAACTGACTTTATTCATTAATAACTATTCGTTCAGGAAATAAAGAGCAAAAAAATGCCTTAAATTTTTCATGCTCATTGCAATTGGGGCAATAAAACTGACAATATATTAAATGTTCCACAGAAACCATAAATAAATTGAATTTCATAAGAAGATGATAAATGAAGTAGAAATAATATCCGTAAAAAGTACAAAAAAAAATTAAAAAAAAGCTTACGAAAGGAAAACAAATGAGCAAAACTTCTTATACGATTTTCATTTTTTTTTTTTTTTTTTTGTATTTTGCTGGGACTTTATGTTTCTTTCATTTCTTGTTTGTTTTTTATTGTTTCGTTTTAATGGGAGATTAAGAAAGACGAGTAAAGGCAATAAAAAAAATCACATGAACAAAAATATTGTATTAAAAAAGTATTTTGTTGTTATGAAAAACAGAAATGAATGTCTTTTTTATTTTTTGGCAATCCATCTTTGTTGCTATTACAATTTTCACAATATGCTATACATTTGGATGTGTATGTGTATGTTGGACAGAAGCAAGAATAACAAATCTTAAGGAAGAACTGAAATGTATAAATTGATAAGGATTTGTAAGCACATAACGGGCACGTACATATGTATGTTTGTATGTGGATACAAATATGCCCCAGGAATAGATGCACATAAGAAAACAGACAGACACAAAAATAATAACAATCTCGGAAAACATTGATTTATGTATATGCATAAGTATGTTGAGTGTTTATTAAACTTATCCAAAAAATTATGTTTAAATTTAAAGAAAAATCTACTTTAATATTTTTTAGTAAATGTATTATTCAATGTATCTGAAACTTATTATGATTCTTTTATGACTACGATTTCTTTAATGTTATAAAGTTCGTAGTCTCAATATATTAATAATGATTTTAACGTAAGAGGTGGTCAGCTTTGGTCCATTTTGCATCACTATGTTTAAAGTTTTTAAAGTTTAGATAATTTTAGCATCAGCACTCTTTTCTAATCGGTATTAATGATATTAAGTGTAAACTTTATGGCGCCTAATCATAGTCATAAACAAAATATACTTTAAGAGTTGAAAAGTATACTTTTGTCAAGAGTATGCTTTTTGTATACTATAGAGGAGTTAAAATATACTTTAAACGTAAAAGTCAACTTTAAACTTAAAAATAGCTGAAGCTGTTTTTAACTTACCTAAAAGCTCAAAACCAGCAGTCCTTCGCAATATACCACATTGCTTCCCTATTTTTTTAATATTAAATTAACTTGAAAAGGGCAATAATAAGTCCTTTAAATATTGCTTATTAATTATAAAAAAAGAGATTTTCATAATATTTTTATTATTTTAGGACTAATTTTAACAGGATAAATCCAAAACAATGTCAGAATTTATGCAAGGGCAGAATTTATACAGCAATAGAACAAGCCGATCAGCACATCGCCGACGGTGTGCCGCCTTCGATATTTTTCAACATTCTCGCCGCCTGCATTTTTTGTTTGTTTAAATCGGTTTAAGAAAGCTAATTTTGTTTGTTAGACACAGAAAAATAAAAGTTCGTAGCGAGAATGCAAAATGTAGTGTTTCTAATTTTTTTTTGTACTCTATAAAAAAATATTAAACCGCAAAAAACGGTCGCTCCACACTTGTTCTCAGTTTTTCATCTACTGTAAATTGAATATATTTTTGGAAGTGTTACGAAAGAAAAGTCGATTGTGAATATAAACAAAAAATTACGATTCGTTTGCAATCGTGTTACCAAAAGAAACAACGTACGTTATGAATAGCTATACATACAAATTACTTTTGCAAATTCTTATGTTATTCATTGCAAAAGACTTTCAACCTTTAAGTGTTGTAGGATGCTGGATTTAAGGATTTGTGAATGCATAAGATAGAAAGTTTACGCTTCTATCACAAAGGCATATAAGTGATGTCTTTTACCAAATGCAAATGAAAATTCTCAAAAAAAATTAAAAACAAGTAAGAGCGTTATATTTGGCGACGCCAAAT
>NDXZ01064303.1:0-11291 GCA_003055125.1 Paykullia maculata | reverse complement strand
TACAGTCTGCTTCCATCTGAGTATGACCTACTTCGGGAAACTTTTGCTTAATAATTATGTTGTGGCTTACAGCCATGGACAATAAAGCATTAGACATCACACAGTTTTTATTCTGATATGTGCAACCATCATCAGTCTAGAACTTTTTTTAATTCTGATCCCCGAAAAAATTTCACAATATAAATAATAGACACTGACACTTAATCGCAAAACTCTACATACGATTTAAATTTTTTTGACTTGGGAGTTAGCAGTGAAATTTTAATGAATTGGATTTAACAGTTTTACTCATCAAACATTTTTCGACTTTTAAGCTGAATTCACCCATTGTGTCTGAACAAAAATTTTGTCCGGAAGTTTTTTTTTATATTGAGTTTTAAAAAGAGAGACGTCAACTCAATATTAAAAAAATTTGTTAGAAAAAATTTTTGTTCAGACACAATGAGTGAATTCAGCTTTAGAGTCCAAATTTGAAATAAATGTTTTTTTTAATCGATGCGATGTTTTTTTTCTATCGAACGGTATCAAAATGTCATATAAGATTAAAAAAAAATGGATTTAGCAGGTTTACACTCTAAGCCGACGATATAAACTTTTTGGTATTTTTATTTTTTTCTTTTAATGTAGTACATAGCAAATTTACCTTTTTTATTAATAATAAGTTTTTCAACTTATCAAACTTTTATACAAGAAATTTTGCTAAGCAAACCTTTAGAAAATGTAATTAATTATGAATACGATCGTTAGTATCCAAAACTAATTAACAAAAAAATGAGGCGTATACTTTTTAACCTAAACGCCTCATTTTCATTTTTTAATTATATTTGCAGCACCGTTACGTATTTATTTATAAACACATGAGGCATTCCGTACCAACTGCGGGATCATTAATAAATAAAATAAAGAATTTTTTTTGCAGAAACTACAAGACTTTGTAAACTAATAGACAAACATGTTAGTTCTTTTCTAAAAAAAAAAAACAATTTAATTTTAACCAGGGGCAAATTACAGCATTTTAAATTTTTAAAATGTTGTTACTTTTGTTTTCAAGCCCATAAAGTATTATATTAAAATTGCATTAGTCGAAGCTCTCTACTGTTTTCTTTGAATTTATTAAACAGTTTATTAAAAAAATTTGTAAATTTATTAATAGTTAACCTCGACTCCTTTTGTCCATTTTGCGACCGAATCAAAAAAATTGTTCTACATTTTATTTCTATCATATAGGACAATAGCTACTGTAAGTATGAAATTAATACCAAACCTTTTTTTTTGCAGGACACTTGATTTGGAATGCCTCATATGTACATTCTAATTTTATATAGATAGAGGAGGCCATGTGTTGGTTTTAATTAACTTCTAGAAGTCTTAGTTTTTTATTTAAACCTGCTAGTCATATGACATAATATCTTTTTCAAACTAACCTAAAGTCAAAACTAAATTTGATTTAAAAATCTAGCTTTTAAAGGTTCTAAATAATTTTTGAACATATGTTCAGCATTTGCTAAAAATGTAATTACTCTTCTTGAAAAATGCCTTACTAAACTCTGACAAATCAAAACACATTGCGGTCGCACTGAGAAGAGGAGACTGTGTAACTGTAAATGTTTATGGGGAACAAGTACCAAAGGAAACTACTGTTTAATATCTGGAAATCACCTCTTAAATAGAAGACTGACTTGGAAGCTACATATTCAAGATTAAAACTAGTAAGTTATACATTGGCTTCTGGCCCAAAGTCTTAAAAAAAGTTTAGAAAAAAACTTTAAATTTACAGGGCTATTTTGAAGACAATTTGGACATACGGAATTATGTTATGGGGAACAGCAAGCAAATCGAATACAGATATTCTAGAAAGGTATCTGTCTAAAACCTTAAGACTGATAATGGCAGCACCGTGTTTTGTAAGAAACAAATGTTTTCGTAGGCATCTAAAAATACTCTCAGTTAAAGAAGAAATCCTAAGGTTCAGTGAAAACTACCTTCAAAGATTAAGTTGTCATACAAACCCTTTGGTCATTGCACTTTTAGACGACAACATTGCAACACGAAGACTCAAGAGAACTCATGTATTTGGTTTGTCTTATAGAGGCTAATCTACGGAATATACATTTGAACACATGGGTTAACTATTTTTATTTGTATAAAGTAATGTAGTTAACTAGAACTGCCTAATTCCACACAGTGACTTGAAACGCTGCGTTTCGTTTGTTATCTCAAAATGTGTATTTTGTATCATAGACCACTTTAGTTCCAGTTGAGCCATATGTACTTGTAACATACATACATAAATACATACGTAGGAATATGAATAAATTTCCTAAACTCCAAACTCTTTACTATTAAAAATTCAGCATAATGGACTTCAGGTCTTGAAAAGTAGTATGAAACAAGTGAAGGTTATATAATAGGTGCCCCTCTGCAACTGACAGCTTAAGCTATATTACCTGGATCCAGGTTTTCGAATTCGATAGCGACCTAAACGGAGAAAATTCTAATTAAAAATCCTATACCAAAAGCATATAAAACTCACACGTTCGAATAAAACTTCGATCGCATTCGAATGCGAGAATAAATTAACAACTTATTCAAGTGTTTTTGTTTTGTGCAGTTAAGTTTTTAAGAAAATTCTTAAGTTTAACTTCAAATGCTTAGTTAAAACTCCGCAACTGACAGAAGATTAACTTGTTTATGCTAATCAACATATTTCGCTAAATAATAGTTAACGAGATATTACGTAAAATAGAGTCAACTTGTTTTATGGCTCTTTCTTATGTTATTTTTGAGTCTGCTTCCCTGGAAATATTTAAAACAAGACTTAAAATTTTTAGACTTCACAGTGCACAAAGGAATCAATTCCTCATTTACATTGGAGAATTCTTTAGGTTTTAGTTACCGAAATCTTACGTTAAATATAGCCAAACTATTTAAAGTTGTTTTGTTTTTTTTTTTTTAACCAAAAACTTTTTCAACTTGATTGAAATTGTTTTGTTAGAAGTCCACAAATGTATTACCTGCACCCCTTAAAGTTTCTATCTCATAAGTATAAACATTTTTGCTCGAAAATGGTAGGGGACCGTTCATAAATACGGCATATTTGCTCTTTGTACTCTACTATATTCCGCCAGAGGCGGCTGGTAAGAAATCATGCGTTTATGCTAATGTTTGTAACGCCCAAAAGACAAATATCTTACACCCATCTTTAATAATACGAGTCAGCTCAGAGACACTTTTTAAGTTACATTAACAATGTCCGTCCATCCGTTCGTTTGTCTGTCCATTGATTTTTTGCAGTTAAAGAGTCAGGGTGCAGCTTATAATAAATTTGGAAAAAAAATTGTTACAGATAACTTTTTGGGCTTAAGGACCAACTTTATTGATTTGACCAAGCTCCATACAAGTCGCCTTCCGAATATTGAAGTTAATGTTCATAATTTTTGAGTAAAAAGTTTAAAATAATTTAAAAAAAAATTAATTAAAAAAAGGGAACATGTAAAACTTTTTTAAATTAAACATCACATAAATAGATTTGCTTTAAAAATTTTGTTTTTATTTTATTCTCTGCAATCATGGTTTAATTACATAAGATGATCTTAAAGAGATAAGCTGATCATCAGCTGTTCCATTCTTTTTGTCAAAAACACATAACAGGCTGACTCGATAAACGCAACTTGCAATGCAACACTGCCATGAATAACCCAAATTCTTTGCAGTAGCAATTTATAAAAAATACAAAAAAGATTGCCATGCAATAACGAATTCGCGGCGTTGCCGAAATTGCAGTATTACATTGCAAACTGAGTTTATAAAGTCAGTCAAATGTTCCTTTTCTCAGCAATAAATTTTGTGTAAGTAAAGAAAGTTAATTAAATAAACTTTAAAGATATGTTGAGCAAAGAAATGCAATTTGTTTTCACGGATGCTTTCAAAGAGAATTTTAGTTAGGAGAAACTTTGGAAAACTCATCATGTTAATTACGTATAAGCTTTTTGCGTTTAACAACATCCTCGGATCTCCAAGGACGAAAAAAATAGTTTTCCCGTTTGTGTGCGGGCATATAAGCAAATATGGTGTTGCGGGGTGGGTCCTTGCAGGATAAAAAATGTCGCATTGCAAAGTACATAGCGCGGGATTGGGCTAGCATTACCTTATCAATACGTTTGTAGAATTGGTCGCGAATATACTTAGACTAAAATATTCAAAAAAAAAACATACACCCAGATGTAGTACATACTTTCTAAAGAAAACCCAAAATATTTTTAAGCTTACTTTTCGAACGACGTAATCGTGATTGGCGTAATTCGTTATTAAATTTCTGCCCATTTCAGCATTTGATGGCTTTCTCACTGGCAAACCCACTTTAGCTATTGCTGAAAATATGGGCAGAGTTTTGTTAGGCGATTTACTCAACTCTTCTTTACACATCTTGCCGTATCTTAAACGTATCCATTCGCGAATAATCGGAAAACGATGAGCAGCTGGTATTGAGGCAAATACAAATTTAGGATCCTTCTTCATAATTTCTAATGCATCTTTAAGCATACGATCCATAAGCTCATCGTCTTCTGGATCATAGTAATCCAGTCCATAATCCACTATGTTGCGAGAAGCATTATCTTCATCAATCGTTTGAAACTCTGTTATTTCATGTTGGATTAACTTCTGTTGCCATAATTTCTGAACACCACCACTGAACTCATCACTACTAGACCGTTCCAGCTGAGACTGCTTTGAAGAATCATTTGTTGAAGAAAAAATTCTAAAATAATCAAATTTATAAGGCCATTGCTCTTGAGAGGTGCTAAAATATTTCGGCTCAAAAACATCTTCGGATGATTTAGAACTTAAGGCGTGGCTATCACGTAAACTTAGTAAGCTGCCTGTTTGAGGTGAAGTTTTACATTGGGAACCTTCGCATGAACTCCTTACACCAATTGGACAGGTGCTAGTGGTGCTCTGTTGTCCACAGTGATGACCTTGCTGATTTGAGTATGAAGATGTGTCCACACAGTTACTCGTAGCAAATGGCGTATTTATTAACACATTTTGGTCACAATGTTTGTGCCAATTTTCCACCATTGTATAAAATTCTTGCCGATACTTTTTAACATCATACTGAAGGCGACTTAAAAAACGCTTATAACTTGACTGAAATTAAATGGAGTTAAAACCAGAAAGACAAGGATCTTATTAACAGAAATTAAAGCTTCTCACATCATTTTTATCATAATGCTGACCAGCCTCCAAAATTAACTTTTTGGTAATTTCATCTAATTCTGCATCAAATGAGTTTTTTAAAAAATTAATGCCTTCATGGTATTTGTACATAGCATGACTATCCTCCTTTTCCTCTGGCATGACTGTTTTAACATTATTTAACAAATCAGAGATTTCTTCTAACGCCAAATTACGATGGTTCTCATCTGTGGTAGGTAGTAGTGTGATAAGCCGATGAGGATAACTTCGATTTTGTATAAGTTTAAAACAGCTTTTCTTTTTTTCTTTAGGATGTGGCAGTTTTTCAAAATATGGCAGCACATTTTCATTCACATTTTGGTTTCTCTTCCTTATAGATTTCCTTTTCTTGAAAGGTTTTGTCTTCTCAGCCGTTTCCATTATTGCCGTTGGACCTGGAGGCAAAATTCGATCTAATTCCCTTAGTGTTGTACCCAAATCCAGATGAGCTATACTAGACATAATGAGCTGTTCGTTGACAGTATATGAATTAGACTTGTTGTCCCGATATAGCCACTCCATCAAAAACCATAGCAAAGCCAAATCACTGCCGCCACATAGCGGTAAAATAGTTTGCAATTGCCTTTTAGTTGGCAGGGGATCTAGTCCAATAGACTCGAGGCACCTTTTGGTACGATACACCGAACGCTGAGCACGATCATCACGTATAGCGTTTAGCAACCGATCAGCTGCCTTCTTTTGAAATTCGGAGAAACCTCGATACCACGAGGGCACCGACAATGAATTCATATAAGTCTTAATTATGTTGGTATTCTTTTTTAGAATATTTTGCCGCACGGCGATAGGGGAATAAGTGATCCATTCATCTTCCATTGATAAAATTGACGGTTTTTTCCCTTGGCTAACCACAACATATTGACTTTCCGTATCAGATCTGTTGTGCTGCGCATCAAAAGATTTTTTGGGCTGCATCTTGTTTGTACTGATATAATTATTTTATCTATCTTGTTTCACTTAAAGTTAGTTTCTTTACGGACTTGCAACATTAGAAAAAGTTTTATTATAAGAAATATGAAATTAAATGAAAAAACTGAAGGAATTTTTATTTTTTCACTTTTTACAATTTGTTTTGAACAGCTACATACATTTGTATGTTTGTATAAGGAAATTTCAAAATGTACAAAAATGTACATACATACATACATATGTATATATGTAAACATACATGGAGACATATGTAAATGCTGAATATTTTGTTAAAATTGTTTCTAATAAAATATTCTAACGAGTAATTTACATACACAAGTGATCAGATTTTTAAGTGATTCACAAGTGATCAGCTTTAAAAGTTGTTATAACACATACATACAAATACATATGACTCATGGCCCTGCAGGAAATGTCGATAGTGAAACAGTACTCATTAACTATTGACTATGTCACCATTACTACTGACCAATTATACCCCAGCTAATGCTATTTACTATAGACATTTAACATGTGCGTGTCATTGAAAATCCACTACTGACATTGGTACAATTGACTAGGTAGTTCTTTTGGGGCCGTATATAGACATTGGACCTAGTAATTCACTAGTAGATTTTAGTAATTTTAGTGTACACTTTTGGTACTTTTTACTTGCAAAATAAAAAATATTGACGCTTTGTTGACAATATCGCCAAAAAGTCACCACAATAGTCGATAAAAGTGATGACTTGGAGACACTTGACCAGGACTCCAAGTCACCACTTTTGTCGACTATTGAGGTGACTTTTTGGTGATATTGTCAATAAAGCGTCAATACTTTTTATTTGATGGGTAGAGAAATTTTTTACAGCTATAAAGCTATGCCAGGGAATAAGGAACAGATATTAGTTCCAAGTAAAATGTGGGGAACTTTTAATTTAATTTTTTTTTCATTATTATCAAAATACTACAAAATGTTACAATAAAAACAACAATAAAATGCAAAAATTTTGATAGTAAAAATATTTAAAAAAATTAATTCTGTGGTTTCTTTCTAAGGAATAAACCCCATATGTATATTGAAAATTTAGCCACAGCTTATACACTGCGTATTACGAGCTGCCAACTAGAATGCCGTTTTACGTTAGAAGTTCTTTGATAAAATGTTCATGTATAATAAACTTTTATCGGCTGCTAAATTTTAAAAATCAACTCTGAAACTTAGCGAAAGCATTTGGTAATGCAAAAAAATTGGCAACATTTTAGCAAAGACAATGGCACATAATCATAGTCACAAACAAAGTGTACTTTAAGAGTTGTTAAGTATACTTTTGCTTAAAATATGCTTTTGGTATACTATAGACGAGTCAAAATATACTTTTAACGCAAAAGTCTGCTTTAAACTTAAAAACGGCTGCATCTGTTCTTACTCATCTCACCTAAAAACACAAAATCAGCAGTTTTTTTGCAAAATACAGCAGCCCGCATTGCTTCCATAATTTTATTATATGTTAGTTTATTTAAAAAAGGTCAATAAGTCCTCTTAATGTTGTTTTCTACTTTTTTTTACACAATAAAAAAAATATTTTTAAAATGTTGGCATTTCTTATTACTTCTTTTTTGTTTTATTCGCCAACAATATACAAAATCAGCTGATTAGAGTTGCCACTTGCTCATATTTTGTTGCAATTTGTATGGAAACATTTAACTATTAGATGTGTCACCCATTTAGAGCTGATTTAATTTACAACATACTTTATTTTTTAATATAATAGTAAAATGGTTAATAAAAGGTTTTAACTTTAAAATCGTTTTAAAAAAAAAAGTCGACTTCAGATTGTGACCATGATTATGGGCCATTAACTATATTGTCTATTTTCTTTGATTTTAGCAATATAATCAACCCTGGTTTTGGCATTCGATTTTTCCCTCCATTTTACTGAACAGCTGTTTTATACAAGTTGGCAGAGCTCACTAACAAGAGTTAAGCACTTTGCTATCTACAGTTTGTAACTGAATTATAATTCAACCCTTATCTAACTTCACGCCAATTTTTTATTATACATTT
This sequence comes from Paykullia maculata, assembly GCA_003055125.1. Lineage (NCBI taxonomy): Eukaryota > Metazoa > Arthropoda > Insecta > Diptera > Rhinophoridae > Paykullia > Paykullia maculata. The sequence continues at coordinate 3,061 of NDXZ01064303.1, read as the reverse complement.
GGCCGTAAGTGTTTAACTTTTAAAAATAGTATTTTAATTTAAATATTTATCGTATGCGGTGTAAACTCTACCGAACTCTGCCGTGAGTTTACCGAACATTTTCTATAAATAGAAGCATTTATATGCACGTGTTTGACCTAGTGTGGAAATATTGTAAAAAGTTCCAAAACTATAGACTAAAATTGTTCAAATGTACTAATATATCTCTAATTCCAATGTCGCCATATGGTCCCATAAACAGTACCTAGTCAATAGTTCTGACGTTACTAGTGGATTCTCAATGACAAGTACATGGTAAATGTCTACAGCAAAGAACATTTTATGGGGTATAATTGGTAAATAGTACTGGTGACAAAGTCAATAGTGAATCAGTAGTTTCACTATCGACATTTCCCGCAAGGTATTTATATATCCACACAAATTCTTGCTTAAGAACTAAAGATTCATTTAAATACTTTGATCTCTATAGTTTTTACCTTAAAATAAGATATTATATTGCATTTAGTTCCTAATCGTTTTATTACCCAAAAATATTTATAATGTCTAACAAAATTTAAAATGTTAAATGACTTTTTTTTTGTAGTTTAGCTTTTTTGAAATTGTTGTTGAAAAACAATTAGAAAACATGCCTTTTGGCATTAAACGAATTAAACTTATTGAACTGTCCTTTGCAATCTAACAGAAAATATTCTCACTAATAGAATAAATTGAAACATAGAAAATACTTTTCACATTTAGAAAGAAAAAAATTGTTGTTACTTTGATTTAAACAAACATACAAATTGTTTTCTAAACTCTATTATAGGAAACTTATATAGATATTTTATACCCCATGAAATTCGCCTAAGTGCTACAAAATAATTTGGATTTAAGCGCAAATTTGTTTAAAATAAACGTCTCTGGACAAATCAGCACAATTTATTTAGACAAACGTTTGCATTATTGTATCTGATGCTACAGCGCTGCCACCTTGTTCAAATATACGAAAACAATTTTAATAAAAAAAAAAATAACAAGAAATTTAAAATAAAACAGATAAAACAAAAAACAAGTTACAGCTAAGCCCAAAACGAGAGCATTGTGTTTTATTCCGCCTCGCGCTTGACTTAAAGAGACATACCTAAACCAAATTGGTAAAGTTAAACATAAATTTTATCAAAACTTTTAAACAAAACATCTCTAAATAGAAATGAAATAGTGACTAAAATGCTATATTTAAACTGAAAAAAGCTAAAACGTCAATACTTTTTAACAATAACATAAATCAATTATTGTTGTTTGCAGCCAACTTCACTTCTAATCGTGCTGTCATAATTGGATTATCCAACCGTCATACGCTACCGCGGTGGTTTTTCGGTTTGCTTCATACGTGTGTGGGCATGAGAATTTTTGACAGGTGAAGAACGCTTGCCACTCTTGTTTAGGTTTGGCTATTATTAAGCTAAAGTTGGTCAAACGCAAATAAATTGTACCCTACTCCATAATATATGAAATTTGAAATGTTTTCTACTTATTTTTTAATGAGGACTCTGGCATAGATCATTATTAGTCAACCAATAAAAACAAAACTCATTTAAAATGGCCGTTGTCCAGCTTCACTTACAGATTGAATTTTAAAAATTGTTCATAGAGATGGTGACTGTGACTGCAACTCAGCTGGCTTTTGTTTCCTTCATATGTTTTATTATTTAGATGTCATATTTTTTTATCAAAGTGAATTTAATAAAATCCACCATTTACACAATTAGTTTTAGTTTTGTTAACCAAAAACAGATGCCGTTAATAACTTTGACATTGTTAAAATATTTTTGCAACAAACAAATTCATGTTGATCTATTTGTTGCCGCAACGCTGTCACCTTATTTAATCCAATATGGGATCAATGTGCAACGGTTTTACAATGTTGCAAGCGAAGAGTTTAAATCATAGACGCCAGCTCTGATGATGACATATTAAAGGCATACAAAATCAATTAAAATATTGAAAAGAACTGTATCATCCGGCAAAGTTCATCCGAAAATACCAGCAACTTTAGCGTATAAAAACACATATAAATATCCGTATGCTTGTGTAAAAGTATTTAGAAAAATTATAGGCTGCACTTATTTAAATTTCTTCGACTGTCAAAACGTTGTACTCTATTTTGAAGTGTATTATAGAAAAGAGTTGAGATTTTATGTATATGAAAGTATTTCGATGAGTGGTATGTGTATTAGAATGGTTCATGTTCAAAAAAAAAAACTTAAAAATTTCAAATTGAAATAAACTAGAAAATTTGAAAAATACAAAGCGAGGATATGCAGCAAATACGAACACAGTAATTAATTATAATACTTTTCTCGTTTCTTGTCAAAATTATTATTGAATAAAAGTTTACAAAAAAAAAAGAAAAATTATGCTAAAGACCTTAAGCCGACGTTTATAAGCAACAAAATCACGTGCTGTATGAAAAACCTGAACCACTCTATTATTTTTATTCTTCGAATCGTTTTACGTACTTTCTGTAAGTTCTGTTAGTAATACTCGTTGTACAAGTTGTACACGATAAACTTTACAAATTGTTAAATTGTCTTTGACAACAATAACGACAAAAATAACAACAACAACACAACAGCAATATACATAAATATAAAGAATAGTTAAGATATCTTATCTATTCCCATATAGAAGTTTCCCTACTATAAACAAAAACAACAACTAAGTAATACAACAAATATATAGTAGTTTTTCGTTTATCTTTTAAAATTTATTCACAAAAAAAATATATGTTTGTATGTATGAGAAAAAAGTTGCCGGAAAATAGAGGAAGGAGTGAGAAAATGTAACGTAAATCTATTTCAATTGAGTTTTAAGTTTTTTCGGAAATCTTGTATTTTTGTTTAAACTTTATTTGTAATGTTGTAAGATGTACTACATATGTATGTACAAATATCAAAGTAAATACTTGTGAATGGCTGTATAAATATGTACATATGTATGTTCCTACATAGGTAAGTTCATACATGCATTTGTACTTATGTTTTATTTTTTTTTTTTTTGCAAAGGTACGTTCGTATATAGA
>NDXZ01064285.1:0-19157 GCA_003055125.1 Paykullia maculata | reverse complement strand
TGCGTTTGTGTTGATGTTTGTAACGCCATCAAAAAAAAAATAGTTACACACCCATCCTAAATTAAAGCGATCGGCTTCGAATCGCCTTCTACGCCAAATAAGCGGTATTTGTATGCCCCCACCCAGCTGTCTATGTTAACCTTGAACCAAAAACGAATCCTATTGATTTTGCTTATATTTGGTTCATAAGTTTAACTATGATAATGCCATTCCGGAACTAAACTTTTTAACTATCATAACTTACATACAAAAAACATTTTATATTCCCACAAATATGCCTACCGAATTTCGCTTTGTTCTAGCTCCCATGTAAGACCTACAGCCGAAAATATTCCTAACGCTCAAACACTAACTTTAAATATTGAAATCGCCAAAAAAAAGATTCGCTTAAAATAAGTTTTGTACGGAAAAATAATCTTAACGAATTCTTTAAAAATTGGTCCATAATTAATCTAAACCTTTAAATAAGGCCACTTACGGAAATCACCTTAACCCTTATAATGTCGTTTAGCTTTGTGGGAATCGGTATAAAATGTCAACACAAACAGTTTTATATTTTTATATTGTGGTGTAGGAAAACTATATTTATAACCGGCATGAACGACTACAACATTCTTATTTATTTTTTTAAAAGGATATCCTTATGGTGTGATTCATTATGGAGAACTTGTTAAAAATAGCATACCATCTATACAGACAGCCACAATTTTATGCGGTGGTTTATCTAATCTTTTATATCTATTTGCCAGAGTAAGTAAATGAAAATATAAATGTTATTTGATTTAATTATACGTTATATGTGTATGTACATATGTATGTATGTATCTTTAAAATATCTTATTTGGATGTTTGTTTGTATCACAATAAAAAATATTAAAGTGTCTTTTAATATTTATATTTTCCGGTATTGTAAACGTCATTTTAACATACATACATAGAAAAAGAAATTTTTATAAAATTTGTATTTCAAAAAATCTATTTACATTTTAATAAACGTAACTGGAGAATTTTTTTTTATTCATTTTATTTTATTTATTTTTTTTTTTCTTAATAATACAAAAATGTATTTCTTTTATTGTATTAAATAAAAATCTTAATTTGGGATTTATAAAATAATTTCATACAATTTATTTGCACTCACTAAAGCACAATCAAAACTAATAAAAATGAAAAGAGAGTGTCTATAAAAATTTGTTAAAAAATCCTTTCCGAAAATGTGAAGACATTTTTAGATAAAACTCTCATTTATGACACGCAACAAAAAAAATTCCTTGAGATTATGTGCAGAATTGTCGGACAAATTTCGTACGCCAAAACCTGTTTGAGTTCAGAAAATGTCCAGAATTTTTTATTAAATGACTAAAGAATAACAAAAAAAAAATGTACTCCGACAACGTGCAGACTAGTAGCAAAATAATCGTTTACATAAATCTAAAATAATCGTCAAATATTTCAGAGTATGTGCAGAAAAGTCTAAGAAGAAAAATGCCGAGGGATAAGCTTCAGAAATATTTAAGAAATTTCTGTTATCAGACATGTTGGCAAAAATTGTTTTATGGGACCATTCATAAAGGATCTTAAGTTGTAAAAATAATTTTGTAGTAGTGGTGCTTACTAGAAAGCACTCATGTATGGCAGTGAGTAAAAAATTATTAATTTTATGACAAGCACCGAACATAAAAACAGGGTTTGTACTAAAGGTTTATACGGTAGTGGTTTTAGAACTAACCTCAAAAAAATAGAAGGAAATGTAGGTTTTGCGGTCTAAATTTAACAAGCCAGACACTAGACAACTTTCAGAAATGGATAAATGGAACTAAAAAATCAAAATTGCAATAATCGTTGTTTTGTGAGATCCATTTTTTTGAGCATAAAAAGGGACTGAACACGATAAACATATAGTCTGCCATTGTCCAAGGCTACGAAATCATAAATTAATATGTTTCGATTGATAATTCTACGATATCACAAACTTTAACTGCTTTATTATGGAAACGGGAGTAATGTTTTAGCGCAAATGATTAACTTCTTGGTTTTCATTATATTTTTAGTATAAAAGGCATTTGCAATTTACCATCTTCCATAACATAAACATAACCTGAACTACATCTAAAGCAAAGATAAAAATGCCATAATAACATTAAAAAGGATCCTTGTTGCTAAGCAATTAACAATTTTATAAATATTATGATTTGCAAATTCACTTTCTAGGTTTTATGGTATAAACATATAAATTAGGTTTAAAATTATTACCCCTCCACTTACAGGTTGTCGAAATTATTTCAAATTCTTCAACACAATCGATGGCTTTGGATATTTTACTTAATGTTGCATTTTCCGAATCACAACTCTACACCGAATTTCAACGTAATGATTACATTAACCTTATCGGTTACGTCATTAAAACGGAGAGATGTACTAAAGACTGTCATCTACTAAGAAGTATTATAAATAATGCCTGCTCCCAGCCATTGATATTGAAAAAAGGCGATGTAATACAAGTAAACGATACAACCGTTGCCACAGTGGTTTATCCCAAACTATTCACTTCCATATTACATAGATATTCAGATTGGCATCGTTCGGGCGCCGAAAACTCTGATGTTTTAGATATGTTATTTCAAAGTATATTGGCACTGACAAGAGAAAAACATCCGCAACGTGATTTTAACATTGAACAATTCATTAAAGAGGGTTTAATGAGAGAACTACTAAGTTTATGTAAAGTTTATGTCATTGAATCGCCGAATCCAGTATTCATATCGAAAAAGGCAGCTGAAGCGTTTGTCAATATAATATCGGTTTTTGCTGGCTCACCACCAAAACCATGTTTGTTGGATGAAATCATGAAGCTAATGTTGCTGCTACATAAGCCCAGCGACTGCTTTATTACACATGATAGATCTAAGTTTTACTTTCTTTTAACGCCGGTTATACCAATCAAAGAGAAATCATCGTTAACTGTAGCTGCAAACTTTGGACGAGTTGCAGCTACTTTTAAAAGAAATCCTGAAAAACGTAACCAACCAGTTGGAGCAAAGCCATTAAGTGATCTCAATCCAAACTCCAATTCAAATTCTTCAAACAGTGATGTAGATGCTGCTAGACAGGCACGTATTAATCGATTGAGAAAAATGCACAAAACAGTCTCAGCATACAGACAGCCATTAGATGAATTTGAAGAGCATCTTGAAAATATGGCTGATTGTTCAAAACTCAATAAAAATGCTTTACGTTTGGTAAATCCTTTACAAATTTCCAAATGGCGTTTAAAATTTAAAAAGACATCTATGCTATCCACCACACCAGTCAGTCCTATTAAACGCCCACACACTCATTCGCCTCACAAGTCTGGAAGTCTAACAAAGATGTCGTCTTGCCTAAAGCAATCGCCACAAAACAAAAGAATTCAAAGAAAAAGAATACGTTTGAAAAGTGCTAATTCTGCACGTTCTTTGGCAGATGATGAAAAGCACATGCGTCTTGGACCCAGAAAATCTGATTCCAGTTTGTATTCTTTGGCGGCATCGTTAAATATGGACATTTCCGAATGTCCTAGTTTAAATGAAGTTTTCGATTCGAAAACAAGTTTGCAACAAAGAAAATCTAAAACATTACATAGAACCGATACGTATAGTTCAATAGGCATAGCAGCCCTGCAAAGTGGTCTATTGTTGTTGCTAAAAGATTTTCTTTGCCTTTTACCGGACAGCGATATCGATGATGTGCTTAATCACTACATAAAAGTAGAATTTCTATTAGTATTGGCTAATCACAATAGTGCTTGTGTTCGTGCAGCCGTAATAAAACTAACATGTGCTTTAACACAGCGCCTATACCCTCAGGATCTTCAAGTTTGCATTAGGGCCTTGTATCCGCATCATTTGGCCAATCAGTTGTCGATTGGTTTTTGCGATAGCAACATGTTTGAATCTTGCTTAGAGTGGGTGTGCGGTACCATGGGTTCGTTGAACTCAATATTAAACTGTGATAATAATTTGTGTATACAAAATCGTTTTGGCTTAAATGCTCTGCTAGCCATAGCTTCGAAATCAGCTGCCACTGGTAATGTTCAACAGGAGTTTACAGAGAAAGCTTTCAAAGTTTTAAAAAAACTATACTTAGGAGTAAGTAAATCAACTAACGTTTTAAATTATTTTTTCTTTATTTTATAATTTTTTATCTAAGGATCCTGAAGAACAACAAACCATTATTGAAGCTGGTCTTATACAGAGCTGCGTTAAAGCTTTATATCATCTTTTTGCTAAAACACAAGCCTACAATACAAGCACTGAGCAATCTATTGCAGATTTATTAACATCAATAGGGGAAATATCACTCAAATCAATTGGTCATATTAATGTAGGTTAAAAAGTTTTTTTTTTAAATAAAAGATAACACATTTAATACTTTTATAATGTTTTGTCTCTCCTACAGATTGTTTGGGATGTTATAAATATGTTATCTTTTTATCAGGAGAAACAACCACAAAACATTGTTAAAGGTTATCGCTCTATACAAGCCAAATTGCAATTGAACTGGTTGAAAATGTTCTTTGTAAAAACCAATGTACCCTGGAGTTTTAAAGGTAAATTAAAGTTGTTTTTGTTAAGGTTTTGCTTAAGAAGTTGAAACGTAAACATTTTCTTTCTTACAGTTTGCCAATTCTCCAGTTTTTCCTTGTCTGAGACAAAAACACGATTGGAATTATTAATAAATCGTTGTTGTCAATTTTACATGGTGTTTAATGAAAAATCAACTCCGACGGAAAATGAAACTGAATTATTTAAGATGTTGGTATCCTATAGTATTGCAACAAATCAACGTTGTAACAATTTTATAGCCTGGGGCCTTCAACCCTCACAGCCCAGAGAACTACGTTGTTTTATTGTAGATGCCTTGTGGATATCATGTGAAGATGATTTTATGCCCGCCATCATATGTGATGGTAAAATGATAAAGGCTCTCTTGTGGCTAAGTCTGCTGGAAGACTTAGATGAACCAATTGAACATTTGCAGGATTTGTGTAAACGTTTGGGTATTAATGAGAACGATTCAACTTGGAATTTGGAAAATGAACTGCAACGCATGGATTTGCATAAAACTAGTGAAGTGGCTAAACAGAAAACATCTTTGGAAAAGACAATTTATCGGTTAGAATCCTTAACTCAAGGCTGCATAGAATCATCAATGATAACAACACGTAGAGTGGCAGAATTGCAGGTTAATAATTTTGTTTTAAATATAGAAATATATGATAAAAAAGAATTTTGTTTATTTGTTTTTTTCCTTCTTTAATTTTTAGAATTCTGAACGAAAATTATTAATGAATCATATGAAGGATTATGATGATACCCATACATATACTAAGTGGCTGGAAATTGTTAGAAGACTAACACATGAGGGTGCTCCATGGTTTAGCGAGCATAATAGTGAAATGTATGTAAATTAATTTAAATATAAATGTTTCTAAATTTCATTGTAATTTAAATGGGTTTTTCAAATCGCTTCTTAATTAATCTTAATAAGATCATGGGAATTAGATACTACCGAAGGACCATCTCGAGTGCATACCCGTTTGCGTAAATGTCATTTAGATCTCGACAAGCGTTTTTTTATGCAAGACTTTGACAACTCAAATGCGACAGGAGATTGTGTTACCTCTACCTCTTCAACAGCAGCTAAACGTTCTGAATGTTCGCGACCATTAGATTATCTTATCTCCAGTTATGATCAACAGTTGAACATATCATTAAATTCACAAATTCTCTACAACTTTCCAGCCAAATACCTGCCGGTCGATGGAGAAATAGATGGTGAAATAATTGTTACCGATCATAAACTATACTTTTTGGCCACATATCGTTGTAAATACTTTTACGTCAACTGTGATATCTCCAATATAACGGAGATTTGGTTAAAACGATTCCAGCACCAAGAAAAGGCCTTTGAAATTTTTCTCGACACAAATCAATCGCTATTCTTTTCGTTGCAAAATCAGGAAGACTGGAAAATAATGCGTGATGTGTTTTGCGACAAAATTGTTGCACCTCCCGATCACAGTAAGGTATTATTGATAACCCAGCAATGGCGTGAGGGTTTATTGACCAACTGGGAGTATTTAATGACACTAAATCAAATAGCGGGACGTACATACAATGATCTCATGCAATATCCGGTATTTCCATGGATTTTATCAAATTATACTTCAGATATTTTGGACTTGACAGAAGCGAACAGTTTTCGTAAACTGGCAAAACCCATAGCCGTACAGAATGAGGGAAATGAACAGCATTACATTAACAATTATACGGTATTTTTCAAATCTCAATGTTTTATCGTTAAATATTTCTTTTTAAATGTTATGGTTTTTCTCTTTTTTTTTAGTATATAAAAAATACCATGACCAATATGGGTTCCATGATATTGAAACCCTATCATTATAGTTCACATTATTCGAATTCCGGAACAGTATTGCACTTTTTAGTTAGAGTACCACCATTCACTAGTTATTTTTTACGTTATCAGGGTAAGCTTTTTTGTTTTGTTTTTTTGTCTGGCTAATGTTATTGGAAATTATATTGTTTCTTTTTTATAATTTAGACAATAATTTCGATATACCTGATCGTACTTTTCATGCTCTTAGTACCACATATTGCTTGGCAAGTCGTGATTCACCCACAGATGTTAAAGAATTGATACCAGAGTTCTTTTGCTTACCGGAAATGTTTGAAAATTTTGAACATTTTAATTTTGGTTGTCGCCAAAACGGAGAACGTGTCGAAGATGTGGCCTTGCCACCTTGGTGCCTAAAAGATCCTCGGCTGTTTGTTTTAATTCATCGCCAGGCCTTAGAATCGGAATTGGTGCGTAATAATCTACATCATTGGATTGATTTAATATTTGGTTTCAAACAAACTGGTGAAGCTGCTGTCGAAGCTATTAATGTTTTTCATCCAGCGGTTAGTTTGCTACTCTGTGTATTATTACTTGTTAAAAAAAAATTATATTATCATATTTTTAGACTTATGCAATGTTCTCAAAATCGGAAATAAACGATCCTATTGAACGTGAAGCTGTTGAAACAATGGTCAAGACTTATGGTCAAATGCCACGTCAACTCTTTAAATCATCCCATCCGCCCTCCAAACCCCTATTATATCAAAATGATAAGCAGATATTAACAAGTGTTTGTGGTCTAAGATGGGGTATTTATTTGGGTTCGCCACAACTACCTGAGCCCTCACTGGGCAACACTCATAAGCTAGTAGGTGCCGAATATTTACTCTCATTTAACAATACCAATGTTGTTTACGGTTTGCCGGCGTGTTCATGTGTTATGCAAGGTGCTGAAAGCGATACTTACAATGTCATTTCATGGGGTTACGATGATCGTATTGTACGCATACAGCCTCTAAATAAGTTAAATGCCAAACCTAGGAATCTGCTTTATAACAGCACCTTCGATGACATTACCGCCTGTGGTTGTGATACAAATTCAAATCAACTATGGTTTGGTCATAAATCGGGACGTATTTCCATCTACAAATGTTCTAGCATAGAGGCAAATTTACGAACGGGTAAAAGTCGTCAGAGCTATGTAAGGGGTTTGAAAATGTCATATAATTCGGCCTTTAGAAAAATTGCCAGTAAAGCTGTGGATTCAGACGACGATTTAACGTCGTCAACAATATCATCGAATTCTTTGAACTTAGCTGAATCAGCTGTTTACAAGGAGGGTGCTGATTTAACCTGGTCGGGTCCTACAGTATTAATACGACACACAGATGAAATTACCTGTATAGCATTATCGGTGGATTTTAAAATTGCCGTTTCGGCAGGAAAAGATGGTATTGCTGTAATTTGGGATTTAAACAAGTAAGTTTAAAAATTAAAAATATATATAAAAAATTAATTCCATAAATGATAAATGGTTTTGTGTTTTTCTTACAGTTGGACTTATGTCCGCACTATAGAACGTCCAGCAGAAATTCATCATTCTCCAATAACATTATTAACCATATCGCCTACCTTGGGTGATATTGTAACTGTTCACTCGTTAACACAACAACAGCCCTTAACTACCTTGCCACTTGACACTGATCAAACTATGCAAGAAAAACAAAATAATTTATCTACAGCAGCGACTCCAACGGCCGATGAATGTTTTGAGGTAACAGAGGAGAATCTCGATGATTTCGTCAATGTTTCAATAACACCAAATGGCAAATCTATTTTACGTTTACATTCGGTTAATGCTCGCTATGTGCAGCATAATGTTCATGAGGATCGTATAATGGCTGTATGCTATTCGTACATAAAAGAGGGTGTCGGTGTTAATGTTATTGCGACAGCTGTTGAGGGTGGTATTGTTCGTTTGTGGTCCAGTTGGAATTTATGTTTTATTGCGGAAATTGTTACGGGCTTATCAAATATAAGAAGGTAAACTATTAACTATTAATTTTTTGTTAATTCTTAACAAAGATTCTACAGTTTGCAAGGCTAAAATAATATACTTTAATATTATTGTTTGTAGTTCCCAGTTTTGGCTATAGAGTATCTGCTGGTGTAGTATGCCTTTTCCTTGTATTCCTTCCAGAATAGCTTACTATCCCGGAATTCTTTAAAAATTGTTGGCCTATTGACCAATTCTAGAGAGTCCATTATCTTGATTGATACAACACTATTTGACTCTTAGCTCTCTTTTGGATGTCATATTGGTTATTTTCCAAACTTTAGGTAGAATATATTCCACGATCATATTTTGTATAAGCAGATTCTTTTTAGTTTTTAATAATAATAATTAAAATGATTGTTTATTTTTCTTGTCGTATAGACAATCACCCCTATCGTGAATAGAATGTGAAATTTTGTTCCCAAATGTGAAATTTTGTTCCCAAATGTGAAATTTTGTTCCCAAAACAAAACAAAGTAAACAAACTAAAAAGGAAACATATTTCAAGGGAATAATTATTCACGATTGCAATTTTGGGAAAGGGGAAAAAAAATGTAGGGAAAATTTATTCACGATATTGGGGGTGAATATTTCTGACTTGAAAAGGCGTTTTAATGTTTTAGTGATTTTTTAAAACTCTTTATTTAATGTTTTGGTAAACTCTCTGCAAAATAGAAACCTTCAATTTGTTACTCCCAAAGACCTATTTTGGGCCGATCTTTCGTCAAGCTGGAAGAAATGCATTAATTATTTTGTAAATTTTAAAATTTTATTTACAGTAATACCCTATAAATATACATTTATATTTACTTAATTAAATTGTTTTCTTTAGCCTCACATACTCAACACATCAACATTTGGTGGTTTTAACAGAACAATGTCATATTCAAGTTTGGGAAACTAAAGGACTGTGTGGCACTTCACCGAAGTTTCCACAAATTGCCTATAAATAACAAATAACTATAATCTTAATAAGCATATTTTTTTAAACTATTAATCACTTATAAAGCATAATATTAATTATAATTATTCATTACTTAATTTAAGATTTTTCAAGCAATCATTATACATTTAAGATGAATCATATTTACTCGTAAAAAAAACATTAATTTGTTGTAAAATAAGAAGAAGGGAAGTGGTAGTATAAAAGCTTAAAAACAAAACTTAAATACATGTGTTTGTAAATAAATTTTAAATTTATTTTTTGATAAAGAACTGAGCAAAAATTTGTTAATTAAAAATTAAAATAAAAACGAAAAATTTTAAAATATATACTTTAAGCTAAACAAAAAAGGTCAAAGCTGTTTATAATTTAAAAGAAGGCCTACTTGGCGTAACACTATACAATTACATCTAATAATTCTGAAATAAAAAGAAAAACAAGGCAAAACCCTAAGATGGTCACTTAAGTCAATAATAATAATTTAGCTTTTATTAGGCCTTCCAGGGAGGCTTTGAATGGCAGTGTTTCTTGGCCGCCCTTTCTAAAGCATCTTTATTTTGTTTTGCCTTTGAGGACAAGGCTAAAATTTCATCTAATTTATCGAAATCCGTAGGAGATTTTGAAAGCAACTAAGAACACAATGAAAAGGTAGTTAAAAATAAATTTTACAAAAAAAAACAACTGCTTAAACTTACCAATTCTATGTAAGCTTGTAACTTATCAATTGGTGATTTTTCTTGTTTGTGCATTAAATTCAAATTGTTTTCTTTTTTACTTGACTTTGGAGTTTCAAAATCATGCTGCTCATTTCCTTCGGGAGATGCAGATTCGTGGTCTGTGTCATTTTGTGTTGATCGTGTAAGATTGTGGGGAGATGTTAGAATTTCTAAAGCTTTTTGCCATTGTGTTTCCATAACATTGTGCAATTTTTCAGCAATGTCGGCACGTTTCGATTTGTATACATTTAATTTCATTTCCATGTCATCGATTTTTTTCGAAGCATTTGCTAATTGTATGCGATATAATTCGACTTCTTCATTGTGTTTTTCCTGCAACAAATTTAATTCCAATTCATTTTTCTCGTTTATCAGCTCCAACTGTTTGACAGCTCGTTCGGCTATTAAGCGCTCACGTTCACGTGCTTCCGACTTGAGAGTTTCTTCGGTCTTGTCTAATTGTTCTTGAAACTCTCTAAGTTTTTGAGCCACTACATTTTCCAGCTGTTGTTGATAGTGAGATTTTAGGGCTTTTTGCTGTATTTCTATTTTTTTCCTTAAAGTGTTCTAAAATGTAAAAAGAAATTTACAAAAAAAATTGTTTTTAACAAAACAAAAATTAGAAAAAAACATTCTGAGGAGCTCTTCTCTCACAATCGATACCTTTTTATAAATCAATCAGCTGCTCTTTACTGTTTATAGGTGTTGCAGTCATTCCACTTACCTCATTGTTTGTTAAATGTGCCAGCGAGTCCTGCATAGATTTTCTTTGAGTTTCCAAATTTTCAGCTCTAGTTTTTTGCTTTTGATGGTATTCCTGCAACATTTCTTTCTGATGCCTCAAAGTAGTATTTTCTTTTTCCAATTCCTCGCAGCAAAGTTTAGCCTAAATAAAGAAAATCAATACATAATTCCTAATATTCAATTTTACATAAAAAACAACAATAGTTCAAACTTTACCTTTTCATATAAATGTTCGGACTTTGCATATTTATCTCGTAATTTATGCAGTTCATTTAAAGCTAACTCTTCTGATTTTTTGCAGGCATGTGCTTTTATTTCTAACTCTTCTAGGTTTTGTTTATATTGATTGCAAGATTCATTAATTTTTCTTTAAAATAAAAAAAAAGAATGTTAAAGTTATGGTTTTGCAAATTGAGAAGTGCACACAAAAAGTGTATACATACTTAGAAATTCAAATATTTAGAGGTTAAAAACAAACAAAAAATGGGTAAACTAATATCTGCTAAACTAAAGAAGATACAAAGAAATTTTGTATTATACTCAAATAATAAGCAGATAGGTGTCTGGTACTTTTTTCAATTTCGAAAGCCTAGAAAGGGGTAAAAATTATACCAAACCAATTAACATAGATTAATAGTTTGCTTTCGTCGCTCTTTCAGAAATACGTTTTTTAGCACTTTTTTGAAATTCAAACGTATAGGGATAAAAATTGTACTGATTTTTAGTATTTTCTAAAGCAAAAATTATTTTAACTATGGCGCGATGTTATATCTATTGTGGTCAACCATCTGTTGAAGACTGACCAAAACGAATCAAAACAAATGATATAAAAATAAAAAGTTGTACTAAAAATACAACAACTGCTTCATTGCCATCGGTTCGATGGTTAAGGCAGGACAATTATATGTGATAATGTTGAAAAAGAAAAACAGAAAAAAGCTTTAAATGGTTGTAAATGTCGTTATCATTCAACTAGTGATAAGAAATATAAATATCGGCGAATATCAGTCATCATATTCCATTTTCTAATAAACTGTGAGTTAAATAGATGATATTTACATCTAACACTAAAATACCGATCAAAGAGCGCTAATGATGAAACCGTAGCTGGTTTTGAAAATGGATTTTACTCGGCTAGTGCAGGAAAACTTACTTTTTCAAAATATTCTTTAAATTATCACAAACAAAAATTTAATTTCTTCATAATGAAGAAATTTTGAAAGTGAACATAAGCCAGAACAAATAACAAATTCATTTGTAGTGTATTCTACTAATATGCAGACATTTATTTGAGAAAAAACAAGTAAAAGCGCTATATTTGGCTGAACCAAATCTTATACACCCTTCACCATGTGTAGGTATGTAATAAGAAGTGTATGTATGTATGTATGTATTTAAATGTCCGAAAGGTGTTAGTGTTGGAAAACTTATTTTTTCTATGATATAATTTTTTGTCCATATAGGCGGATTTTGGGGCAATTAGTCCAATTTTTTTTTCAAACATCTCTGTAGTTTATTCCAAAGCAGCAAAACAATCATTTTTTAGTTTGAAAAAAAATGTTGGTCGTCTTTTTTTGCTTATATCTCAGTCGGTTATTAATGGCCATATGCCCAATTTTTAATACCAATTTCTTTGGGAATATTTCCAAAAATTTAATACCACAGATTATTATTATTATTATCCTAAGAAGGCCTAAAGCACCATAACCCTTATGATCTTTTATGCAGCCTCTTTTTTCACCCAGGCAAGTTTAGGCTCCGAATGAACCCAATTGTCTTATTAGGTAAGAGACCATATATCTTCTTTGGGGTCATAAACGGCCTACCGAGGAAATTGATTCTGCCCGTCATTAGCGTCGGGCAATCGCACAATGCATGTTCTGATGACTTTTCACTCGTCTTACAGAAGCTGTATTGTTTGGTCCCAGCATTGTTCCCTACCACATACAATTCTGGGTGACCTATTAGAGCTACGAAAAATTTATCTCAACCAACACACAGACAGATGGATAGACGGACATGGTTAAATCGAAAAAGATCCAGAATAAATATACTTTATAGGGTCGCATATAAATGTTGTAGAAATTACAAACAGAATGATAAACCACATGTGTGAAGGGTATAAAAATTAACACTGGAATGGGGATAAAAAAAAAAACCAAACAGGGCGAAAAACTGACAAATACGTTTAATAGTAAACTACTAGGCCAAGCAGGGGTTAAATAAGCAATTAATACCAATTCAGAATTAAACATTTTTTTGCTAACGAAGTGGCTAGTAATTATATAAAATATAAAAAGATGTTGATTATCAAAAAGAAATTCTAGCTAAAAGGAAAAAACACTTATTAAGGAAGTCTTAAGGAGTAGACCAAATAAAATGTATTGTAGCACTCTTAGTGTCGTTGTCGTTGTTGTAGTCTTCAAGCATTTTTTTCCATAAAAAATATAAGACAGTGTAAAATATAACTCCCTCCAGTAAATATAACTTCAAAGAGATGAAACGTTTTGTTAAATTTTTACAATGTAAACCGAAGGAATCAGACGTTTCGTGTGCACCCCATATCAAGAAAACATATATTTTATATATAAACTTACCTTGTACAACTTGACGCTTCTTGTTCTAATTTTTCATTTTTTTCTTGAAATTTACTTGCTAAACTGACCGCTTGAGCTAATTCCTTTTGCAGAACTTCCAGTTTTTCATCATACTGTTTGCGCTGTTGTTCAAATTCTTGTAGATTTGTTCGTAATTGCTGCAATTCTTGATTTAAGCTATTAAAAAAAGTATAGAAAATAAACATTAAAGGTATTCACGTTATAAAATTACAACAAAAAAATGCAAAAATTTACTATTGTTGGCGTAAGCAGGTAGCGCATGTTACTAAAAACTGATGTAGTTTGATATTATTTACACTTAACTTAATGTTTTTATTTGTTAAGAAAAAAATAACGATTTTTCACATTGGCTTTTTAGTAGATTTTTGCATTAGTAGTTTCGTTCAGAATTACTCACAATATAATTTAATTAAATGTCTGGTGACAAAATTTGTAAAATTTACAACAAAGAAAAAAATTTATAAAAATTTACATACGAAATTGTATTTTTGTATAATTTTTGGTTTCTATACATATAATATTTTTAGTTAGTTATATTAGAATTAAACAATTTGACTCGATTGAATTAACTTATTTTTGATATAAAAGCATAATATATTTGTAACTCAGTTTCCACAAACTTTGTTTCTGCAACTGCTCAAATTTATTGTAGTTGCTTTAATTTATATTAACCTGCACAATAACGATTGTGAAATACTGCATAAATTTAATTTTTTTTAATTAAGGAATAATTAGCTTGCATTACCTTTTACTATCCGTTTGAGCATTATTTAAGGCGTTATCTTTTGCTCGGTCAACTTCAATTGCAACTGACAGCCTTTGCTGATATTCCAGTAATCGTGATTGCAACTGCCTTATAGTTTTCTCCAAGTGTTGCCTCCTTAATTGTTCCTCCTTAAGATTTGATTGCGAGGAAGTTGCTATGGCAGTCTCTTGACCGCTTTTGCCCCATATTTCACTTAAACTAATGAGATTATGATCTGCTTTCGACATCTGATAACTAGTTTTTTGAATTTTCTCTGCAGGCAAAGTGTGAAGATTAGAGGGTAAAGTATTGGCTTGTGTTTGACGATTTTCAATTACATCTGAAAATGCATTCTGTTGCAATTGCTGGTCCAAACGATACTCATCGCTGTGGCGATGCCTGTAATAGCTGGTGTTTTTTTTAAGATTATCACTCAAAAATATATTATCGACTTCTAATAAAACACCATCTTCTTTATAACAGTTATTGTACTTTTTTGCCGGTCGATGCTCTTTATACGATGAGTTCATGCATTTAGGCGTAGAGTGAAGCAAGCCGACAGGTTGCCTATTTGCTTTACTAGGCCCAAATTGTGTTCTTATCGTATTTGCTGAAATACTAGATATATCCGATGCATTATCGCCAGAAGCTATGTTCTCATTTTCTATGTTACATAGTCTGGAATTAATGTGATGAAGTTCAGTTTTCCTGGTGGGTGGTATGAATTGATATTCAGCTGCTGTTGATGGCATAAATAAAGCATCATTTTTATAATTAGCCAAATCCATGGCTTGAAACTCTCTGGTTAAACCCCTCTTCGATAACTTCTGTTGATATTGCTGTTCCAATAAATTCAATTCTTGTAAACTAGTAAATTGTCTACTTTGTATAATTTTCAAATCGTCATATAAAAGTTTTTCCTCAGCGTTTGTCAAATAGTAATTAGGCGGAATCAGGAGCAAAATATCAGTATCATCGGAGTCGCTCATTACCTTTTTTACCATAATACAGCAGCACTACATCAGCATGTTAACAGATAAGTAGACAACAATTTAAGTCACAGACTTTTAATTTAACTTTACAAAAAATAAAACACTTCTTTCAAATTCAAATCCAAACAGCAGCTGCATTATAAACATTTAGGTAAAAGGAAAAGAAAAAGAACAAAAACGAAATAATGTGCATTAGAACAGAGCTGTTTAAGAAACAGAGTCGCTTTTAAAGGGGAGTTTAGACGATACCAAAATAAGGAAACATTGTTTTGTTCATTAGTCGATTTGTCAAGCTAAGTGAAACAAAGCAAAAAATGTGTGTGAAAAAAGCGGAAGCACCAAAAATAAACAGCTTTTGCCATTTCTGCCACTAATTAAGAATTCGACTTGACGATACAACTTTACGACTTAATCTAATAGAAAATAAATGATATACATGCGCTCTGTGTTGATTTGCGTTGACACAAAATCATTAGTTTAAACTGCTCACTAGTCAAGACGTTAATGAGTGTAAACGGCATTAGTCATGTTAAAACCAAATCACACATAGTAAATTTACATTAAAAAGAACGCATTTCCTTAAAAATAGCAGACACACACTAGACAGTTATATATATAGTGCACTAAAACAATGCTAGTGTGGAGACATAAAACAAGCCTGATTGCTCTAGTTCTAGTTCTAGACATGGCGTAAGGTTTGGTAGAGCTAAACTACAAGACCTACCACCTTATTTTTATAAAGCTAGTTTCTATAACAATAAGCAATCATATATGTTTGATATAAATATAAGCATATTTCACAATGAAGTTATGTAAATAAAAAATAAATGACCTCTTCTGTTACAATTAATAAATTATTAAAAACTAGCCATGATGCTGGTGACAACAAAAACTACATTTATTTGCAAATAAATTGGAAAGATGAAGAAATTGGTGTTAAAATCCTGGACTCTGAAAGTAAAAAGTCATATCAGGGTGTCGTTACTGCCAAAACTATGAAGGAAATAGCATCCAGTTTAGACATGTCCTATAATGACTATTATGAGGAACTACGTTTGGCATTGTCAACATATTTTGCTTTACCTGGGTTTTATTACAAACTAGAACCGGAAGTTTTTAATGTTTGGAAATCACAACCTGAATCGATACCAATCTTATTTTTAGATATTAGTATTAATGAATTTATAGACAAATACGATATATTAGACTCGGCCATAGAATTGTTAAAACAACAAGACACATCTCTCACAGATCGAGCACAAAAGGCTCACAAATTTGATGAACATTCAAGAGAGCTGTTGGAAGATTATCGTTTGTGTGTGGAGGAAAAAAATGAATTGGAAAAAAAGTTACTGAAAAAAGTAGCTGTATTGCTAAATGGGAAAAAAGAAAGAATTGCACAACTAGAGCAGCGACTGAGAAAATATGAAAGTATTGAAGACAATCAAAAAAATAATGATTCTGAAGAAAATGAAGAAGGCCCACAAACTAGCAAAAAAACACGACTTGTCGTAATGGATAGTGAAAGCGAAGACGAGTTCATGGCAGACACACAACCACTGACTATGACAAACTGAGAATAATGAAACAAATTAATGTGTATAAATTGTATCGTTTATGTTTAAAAGATTGCATTTTTTAATATAAACTTTAAATAAATAATATTCAAATATCACCCTTTTTAACATCCAGCATTTTAATAACTTCTGTCTTGTACTTGTTCAAATTGTATTCATTTTCTCCTTCATTTATCAATTGCTCAACACTTTGAATAAATCCTTGGCTGGCTTGTATTTTACCACAACCATCCGATTGCTTGCCAAAATTAAGTATTGATTCGACTGTTTCTTTAGATTTGTTACGTTCATATTTGTAGTACTCCATATCAGCTTCGGATTTGGTGCTTTCCCAGGGCTCGGAAACAAAAGATTCGTAATAACAAGCCGTTAGCAAATACATGGCGTATTCATAATTCTGTTTACGCAAAGGACAGCGATCTGCCACAATTTTAATGACGTCTGTTTCGCGACTATAACGATCGCCTACTAATCGCAAAAACTTATCTCTGGCATGTGCATCAAAATTTAATTCAGATAGTTTAAGATTAAGAGTAACACGTCGAGCTTCAGGATTACGAATGGTTGGTAAAGCTTGACAGTAATCAGCACTGATCACATCAACAGGAAAGTGACGTTTCCATTTCTCTTCGTTTTCCAAACCTTTAGGCCAAGGTGTACAGAATTTCTTTAAAGCCTCACATTGTTGCTTTATCGCCGGCGGTGTTAAATGTAGAAAGTTAGGTATCTTCATCAACTCGGCATTGGCATATTTTGAAGGTGGTGCTGCACCCTTTACTGT
Organism: Paykullia maculata; assembly: GCA_003055125.1. Taxonomy (NCBI): domain Eukaryota; kingdom Metazoa; phylum Arthropoda; class Insecta; order Diptera; family Rhinophoridae; genus Paykullia; species Paykullia maculata. The sequence continues at coordinate 1,586 of NDXZ01064285.1, read as the reverse complement.
GAAGCCTTGACGTATAGGCAAAGGTACTGAGGCGGGATGAAATGAACGAGGTCCCGGCCATACAGCTGACCAATCTTGGTCTGTAGCCATTTTTAATGTTCTTGGAGGCATAACATTGGGTTTTTTATATTCCTTTCTCATTTGACGTTGTTGATTTCCACGCAAATTTAAAACACGGAACTCTACAAGAAATTTTGATTTATTTTTTTTAATTTTTAATATAACTTAGATACTCACCTTCATCTTCCACATTCCTCTCATTACCGGCTGGAGATATTTGGGTACTTAATTGTCGCAGTTGCTTGGTACTGGTACCATTACGTATATTATGCTCCAATAATCGTGTTAACGAAGTCATAATAAAAACTTGCTATGTTTTTCTGTTTATTAATAAAATTGAAGTTTTGTAACAATTTTCTAATTTTTTCTTTTATCACTCGCGTGAAACTATTACGAAAACACCCAACCAAGGCACAAGGTCGTTACCAGATATGTTTGTCAATACAACTAACAAGGGAACGTCCAAGACAAGGCGAATTGTTGTTAATGTTACCCTAGGCAAATTCATCGCCTAAATGTTACCTAGTATAAATTCGCCTTAATGTCAAACTCTACATACAAATATTATAAACGATGAAAAAAGAACTATAAAATGCATAAAAAAAAATTTTTATAGGCATTTCTTTTGTTAAGCAAGTATTAAAATATTAAATTGAAAAATTTAAAAAAATGTGTAAATTAAATTAACACCACAAAACAACACTGATGAGTTAGGCAAGCCAATGAACGTTCTCACCACATGTCGATATGTAATCAAATTTTTGGTTCGTCAATATGTAGTGTTATTATTTGTCAAACTGTCAAAATATATATCTGTGGACAAGATAACACTAAGGCGAATTCACATTAGGTGGTGGTGTGATTACAAGAAACACTGTTGTTTTTTGGGCACAAGAAATGTCAGCAAAAACAAAGCAAATTTTTGTTGTAAAAACAAAAACTAAACAACTTCCGACAATTTTCATCATTTATTATTGGAATATACAAAGGCGAATTCATATAAAGTGATTGCAATACTACACAAATACAACAATACAAAAACTGGCGTTTATTTTAACGCCTTTGTCAAAATTTATATGTAAAAATTGTTAACAAACAAATATATTTTTTATATATCGTGTATACAGAAATGTAATTTAAACGTTTATTTTTCTGTAATTTTTAATTTTTCAAAATAAAAGCAATTTTATGTTAACAAAACAAAGAAAAGTAAACACACAAAAGCATTAAAAACTGAATTCGCCTTGCTATAGAGCAAAAAATAATTAGCTGGCGAATTGCTTTCACCTTTTATGAATTCGCCTTGGCTGATACCTTATAATTTATACACAAGCAAATTCATTAAATTGTTATGCACCTTGATAAAACTGTAATCGTCTATGACTGCTAAACTAGAACTGTTAACTAAAATGTTTATTATATATATGTACATACATACATACGTATGTAGTAAATATTACATTCTAGAGTTGGGCATAATCTTCATTTTTACTGATTGGTCAATTTTGTTCAGAACAAAAAAAAGA
>NDXZ01064273.1:0-10084 GCA_003055125.1 Paykullia maculata | reverse complement strand
TTTTTAATTTCTAATCTACTTTGTTACATATAAAATTCATGTAACAAAAACGCGTTTCTCTTTTTTCGAAAAAATTAAAATTTTCCCTGTAAAAATCTTTGTATCATCTACGGTCGCATCGTCCAAATTAGTATTAGTTACAATCACTTAGGTTATCCTCAAATGACATTGATTTGATTTGGACTGAGGTTAAGCAAAACGAACACATAAAATTAAATAAACAAATGTAAATTTTACAGTTATACGAAACTTAGAATTAAAACATGAATAGTTGGACACAGTTTTATCAAAGACCAAAAAAGAAAACCTGCTTTGATTACCCTTTAAAGATGATGTCAATAACGAAAGAGATATTAATTTATTCGGGAGAAAGTGTCTAAAGAGGATTATTTTAAAATAAATACAGTGTTGCCCCTAGATTTTTACAAAACAAAAAATATGTGCAACCTTATATACTGTAAACAGTGTTGCAAAACAAAATATATTTAAGCCTCTTTTTAACAAAACAATTTTAAAATTTCTTAAAATCAAAGAATCTTTTTTTGGGAATCTCTGTATAAGATCTTCTTTTTTATGTTTTTTTTTTTGCCTTTATTATAAACAGACCACATTATTTACTGCCATGTTGTAGTGATGTTCGAACATGATGCCGTCAAACACGAACATATTGATTCATTGGTGTTAAAGTCATTTCCTTTTTGCTTATTTTTTTTTCTTCAATAAGATTTTTTATTTATTTGTTTTTTTAGTTTGTGTGCTCATCTTACATTTCAGTTGTTCTAATGTAAATGCAAACATACATACATACATATGGATGTACATTTATATCTATCGAAATATTTGTTAAACAAATATAAAACTGTTGTTGCTGTTGTAAAACACAGTTGTTGCTATTATTATTCTTTTTATTGTGGTTATTGATAGAATGTGTAAATTGAAAATTGTCTAATGTTTTTCTTTTTCGTTTTTTTTTCTTTGTTAGACAAAATGACATTTAGTACTATTTTTCCTGATGAACTGACCACGTCTGTATGTCCAATATTGCTGTTTGTCTATTTTAATTTATTTTTCAGTTGTTAATAAGTGTGATAGCTTGGATGTCTGTCTGTCTGTCTTTTCGACTGTCAGTCTTTTTTATTTACTGTTGTCTTTTCAACAAATGTTGTTTGTCTTACAGATAAATTAGGTTTTCTTTTCATTTTTTTTTATTTTTTTCGGTAAATATTTCTATAACTAAAAAGCAATTTTTTGGGGTTTTTGTCGAAAAAAGTGTCGAGAAAGTGTAAACAAAGTATTCAAATCAATTAGACTATTGAAACTGATAGAAAAGATATTGTTTATTGATAACATTAAAAAAGCAAGGGCAGTACTAAATGGTATACTTGGAGGAAGCAAAATTTTTTAAAATTATTAGTATTAAATTGGAAAATGTTTATTTAAGTTGCACAAATAATTTTGTCACTCGATTATTCGATTTAATTAAGGGATGTTCTAGGTTAGCATTTGAGATCCCGAATAACTTTAGGGCCAGAGAGGTGTTGGGCCTTACAATTGCTTAAGTCGCTTTAATCGTAACTCCTTCAAACATAACCTTGGATTTTGACAACCAACATATTGACATTTTTTGTGTCCTTTAAAACTAGCATGGAAATCAATATATCGCTTTACATTTGCATATCTGAATAAAACTTAGATATGTATGTATGTATACAGTACTTATATACATACATATATTTCATGCTTGATATAACAATATGTCACTCTTTTCAACTACATCTTTTAAATGTTCAGTAAAAAAATGTAATATTTTTTTTTGGTTTTTTTATTGCTCATAGTTTTTCTAAAATTTGTTGCTAAAATATTTTACACCAAATAAAAATGGCAAAAAAATTTTTTTTCATATAAAATTTCCAAGTATCATAAAGTGTAATAGGTTTTGTAGTCGAAAAATTAATAAAACCGTTGACAGCAAACATTACAATTCTTTATTATCTGTTCAGAAAATAAATATCAAATTGTAGTTTTCATCTAAATTTATTAAAAATTTGTTTATGAAGTGTAAATATTTTAGAAGCGCACATATATGCATTTTGTTTGTTTGTACATATGGATGTATGTATAAACGAATCAAATGTATATGTGGATTTAAGAGAGAAAAAGGGACAGATAGACGGAAATGATATGGAATTTTCAATTGAATTCTATGGTTCAAAGTTAAGCAAATAAAAAACTATTTCTAAGTTTTATAAAATATATGTTAGAAATATACTTTAACTTAAATACACTTTTCAAATTCAACATTTATATATCTAAGTAGACTTTGAAAAAATATTTTATGTTGTTTTGAGGTATGACAAATTTTCCTCAGACAACTTTCAAACATTGTACTAAATAGTTTACTTGAAGCAAATCGAAATAGGAAAATCCGTGTTGCAAATTTATAACTGCCACTTAATTTTTTAAATAGTTTTTGACACACTTTTTGTATAAATTATCGTTTGAAAAATATATTTTTTTCCTATAAAAAACGTGTGATAAATACAAGAATAGAAAAAAAAATTAACCAAATTTTTAAAAACATTTTTCGATAATTTTCCTTTAACAAAAATTTACAATTTTTTCTTATAAAAACTGAAAAAAAATTTACATTAACTTCATTGCTTTGGAAATTTTATAATAAATGTTCTATTTAAAAAATGTTATCCTTTTGTTTCCTGAAAATTTATAATACATTTTTTATGAAAAAATCGTATTTGTTTTAGTAAAGTGCTTGTCTAACCAAAAACTTTAAAAATATTTTAAAAACGTTTTAAAATTTGCGTTAATTATAATGACAATTTACACATTTTGTTGTTGTTTTTCTTTTGTTGTCACTCACTTTTAATTTTATTAATATCTTGTTTATGTAGAAGTGGAAAATGGAAAAGTCTCACTGTTTTCTTTTTTTGTATAAACATTATTAATTAAAATTTTATTTATTTTTATTTACTAGAGCATAACAGTATTTGATGTTTTTGTGAAAACACACACAGACACACACACGTGCATATGAATTGTTTGTCCTACAGTTTTGTTAACAACAGATACAGAACTGGAGATTTTATGTTATTAATTGGTTACCATAATTTGTAGGAGATTGTTAAAAATATTTTTAAACACATTAAAAAAGTATGATAAATCATTTAACAAATCCTTCTCTAGATTACTTTAAGACAGAAAAGTGACAAATAGAATCTTTTATTATATAAAAACATAATAATGTAAAATGTTAAATGTTTCTGTTATCGCGCTTAGTTAGTAAAAATTTTATCAAAATTTAATTGCAGCAAAAGATTAAAAACCACAGGGTAGTTTTTGATGTTTATGCAAGTTGTCATTAGTGTATGACATAAACGTGTGTAACTTTATGTCATCAAAATAATTGTGTGTTTATGAAAAATGTTTTTTTTTTTGTTAATTTACTGGATTTTTTTTGTGAGATTTTTGACATAAACCAAGTTTAATGGACTTAAATATGATAGAAAATATATAAAGAAGTGTTTTGCAAAAAAATGTTGGACTGTTTGTTAATTTATTTCTTATTGAAAAAATGTTGGTCTTACAAAAACGGTTTTTTTAAAATTTTTCTTAATTATATAATTGCCATACGTTTAATTAGTTGAACTAATTAATCTATAATTATTAAATAATTTTTTATTAAAAAAAGTGCTGACGCTAAAATCATAGCTGGTTTCGAAAATGCATTTCCCTCGGCTACTATCATATGAAAAACTGAATTTTGAAACAAAAATAAGATTCTCAATATATAAACATTTAGACAAAATAAAAATTTATTTATACATTAATTTTTCTTTATTTAATATTAACTTTTTAATAAACCTCTTTTTAACAAGAATTTTTTTTTAATTGATAATTTTTTAAAGACAAGTTGGTCTCCTTAATAAAATATTTTAAAGGAATTTTTTCGGAACTATTTTTCTTTTTTAGTTGTAAAGAGAAAATTTTCTTTACATTAAATAAGAAAAAAAATTGTTTGTTTAAAGAAAATATTTTTTTTCAAAATTTTATTTAGTATTATTTATTGGAAATCTTCGTTAGATTTTATATAAAATAATTTTTTTTTATTTAAAAAAACCATTTTCCTTTTTATAAAAAATGCTTGCAAAATTTTTTTTAAAAGATTTTTTTTAAGTTTTTTTAATTTTTAAATAATAATTTTAAATAACTGACAGTTTTTATTGTTTTTAAAATTTATAGATAAATTTTATTTCTGTAGAAAATTTTCTCATAAAGTTTTTATTGGAAATCATTTGAGAAAGAATTTTTTTGTCAAATATTTTCGTTTAATTTTTTTTTGTAGAAAGTTTTCTTTTAATACAGAATGGTTTGTTTTCTTTTTTGAGAAATTTTTTGTAAAAATTAATTTTAATATCTTTGACAAAATTTTTGTTTAAATAAATTTTAGCCTTTTACGCATTTTTGTTGTTGTTTTCAAATGAATATATATAAAAATAAATAGTTTTATTTCTTTAATTAAATAAAAAAAATATTTTCTTTTTTCATATTTACAAAACATAAATATATTTGAGGAACTCACAAGCTAAATTATGATATCATAATGTCATATGTCCTTAAAATTTAAAATGGTTTAAGTTGCTTTTCACACTAAAAGTGTCCTAAAATAATATGACTCTGAATGCTATGTTTATTGTGCTGTCGTAAACTATCCTTAGCCTAATAAAAAAAAGCAACAACAAAGTACTTAAACAGTTTAAAATTTTTAGGACATATGACATTATAGTATCATAAGTAGCTTGTGAATCCCTCAATTGTTTATTGTTTAAACAAAAAAAAATCTGTTTTATATATAACATTTTTTTAATTGAACATTTCCAAGCCAGAAATTTATTTGTTATAAATAAATCAAAACACTTTATCGATATTATATTTTGTATATGTAACTAATTAAAATACACCCAAAAAATAAGAGCAATACTAGTGCAAATGAACAGGAGCTTATTATTCTTTTTGTTAAGTTAATCAGAGCTATTCACACGATACTCTTTTTCGTCGTGGAATGTTAACTTCGGTGGTACAACATTGGCAAATTTTTAAATATCTTCTATGGTAGTCGGGTTATGATCTCTTGCAAAAAAATTACAAACAGTTGCATACTATAATGGGATGTCTAGGACAAAAATCTCTAACGTATTATAGAATAGCGTTTTTGTGTTAAGGGCGACTTTCAAAATAGCCATGAATTTTATTGTGTCTTAAATTTTAGTTGCTCAATATAATTGGGTTTCAACATTTTGATCGTGAATTTAAATTTAAATTATTTTTATTTTACGATTATCGTCAACACCGCTTAAATAATTAAGTGCCTCATTGTGTTTTATAATGCGAAGATGGGAGTAATTAATTATATCAAAATGTGGCAAAATTTCTGTTCCCAATTTTCCGCTAAATTTCAAAAAAATATATTTACTTTTCAATATAACAAAAATGAAAAAGAGTCGTGCCATTTATTTTACTGGTAAATACATGTTTCATACAAGGTATAGTTTTCGATACATCTGGTACCAAATCGTAGGTTTTTAAGTGTTTGTTAACATTTATGGATAGCTTTAATATTCAATGATATCATAATACGATTAGGAGGTAATTACTTTATTTATCCAATATAAGATTTAAAAACCAAGTGCAAAACAAATATTTCTTTATAAAACAGGTTTAACTCAAAAGAACTACTAGTCAAAAAATAAAAAAAAAAATCCTTACAAATAAAATTGTTTTAAAAATGTAATGGTGATCGTATTAAATCTTATATCTTAGAAGTTTATTTAAATGGAAAGCATTTCGCAACCTTTAACAGTTATAACACATTTTAAATCGATTAATTTAATCTATATCCATATGGGGCAGGTATAAGGCTCACATTAGATGCTTAAATTTGTTTTAATTGTTTACACTTAAAATTAATTTAAAATTTTTAGATTCAACACAAGTATCACATTAATTTGCCAAATCACGAAAAGTTTCAAAAACTATTAAAATAATTGTTGGGATTTTTGCAATGGCACTTGAGAGCTATTTATTTTGTACAAAACGTGCAGTTTATTTAATATAGAGCAGTAGTGCTTATTTTTTTATAATGTTATTTATATTTGCAACCATTAAAATTTTGTAACTTCCCAGCAATAAATAATAATTTATCAAATTTATTTTTTTTAAATACACAAATTAATTGTTCATCAAAAATCCTAAAAAATTACTACAATAATTCTATAGAATTTTAAATTATTGCACAAATCCTTAAGAACCAAAAAATTTACTTAACTTTATTAATTAAATTGTATGGAAGAAGAACGTCTTAAAACCTAAAATTTCATGGATAATTTTTAATAAAAAACTATCGAAATTCGTTTACATATCGTTTATGGAATCACTGACTCTTTACCCATAAATACATCATAGTATGCAAAACTAACAACTGTACCTTTAAATGTGTGTAATAAAGAGAGTAACAAAAATTCTTACTCGAAATAAAAAATGCAGTTTTTTCTTGTTGTTGTAGAGAAATAAAAAAACTGTTTATTTAAGCTTTTTTTTCAAGGTACATGAATAAGTCCAAAGAACAATACAATATGCATTTTTTCTTGTTAATTTTCTGGGATAAATATAATGATTTAGAGTGAGTAAGTAAAGAGAAAGAGGGAGAGAGAGAGAGAGAGTATTGAATTACATTAAAAAATCTGTGATTTAAATGACATGTTTATTGAAATTAAATGAAATTATAACCCTATGGAAGACTACAAAGAAAAAAAATAAATAAATAAACAAATAAAAAACTGTCATAAAAATCAGTCACGAACAATGGAATGTTTAATTTATTTATGTATGTTGTTGAGTGCATATAATATTATGACATCTTTTTTTGCTTTTAAACAAAATTTTATCGTTTTATTATTTAACAATTTTATTACTTAGCAATTTAGACCAGCAACATAGAGAAATTAAAATTTGCACTGGACGGAGGTAATTTTTTAAAATATGTAGTTCCCTTTTTAAAAAAAATGTTTTTTTTATGTTGTTTTTTAAGTTTTTGTAATTTATTGTGTTGGAAAATCATGTGTTTTACTGATATACATAATTATGTAGAATAAACAACTTTTTCAATTTAAGTCATTTTTTTTATATTAATTGTCAATTAAATGTCACTTCTATCATAATTTAATTATTTATGTTCTCTTGCTCTGACCCTAGGGGATCTTGTGAGGTCTTCTTTGATTATCTTACAGTTTTACTATTATCCTAAATATATGCACATATGTATGTACCTCGTATATGTATTTCTGCAACATTTTCGATGGGTTGCCAGCGAAACGATAAAAATTAGTTTGGTTTAATATAGGCGATTTACATGAACAGAAAAATTTTTATATGAATTCAAAAAGAGCAAAAATTATTAGTTTATCAAAGTGTTTTGTCGATATTTTAAGTGTAAGATGTAAATATTTAACTGACAATTTTTTTTTTAAATAAAATATCATGATCAATTGCTACATACATATATGTATTTATAATTCTACCATTCTGAGTTAAATAGATGATTTTAAAATCCATTACTTAAAATACTAATCAGAGTGTTGATGATGAAATTGTGGATGGTTTCAAAAAAGCATTCCACTTAGATTGTGTAGGTAAAACGTAAATTTTGAGGATTATTTATTTATAAACGTAAATACCTATAATAAAAACAATTATCTTATGCTACATAATATTATGCAAAAGAGCCCAAATATGCATCAACGGCGACCGCAACTATTTGTCGGACAGAATTATATGAAACAAATTTATAAATGCAATTAAACATAATGAGCTTTAAATCAACAAAGTTTTTATTTTAAAGAAAAATCAGATGATGTTGATTTTGAACCCTCCTTTATATCTTGATATATATTGCTTATTTACTCAAACAACGTCATAACTGAGAATTATATTTTATGTTGTTAAAAAATTTAACTTGGCATATATTCGTTGTTAGTTAGTAAAAAAGTTTTATCACTAACCGGATATTTTTTTTTTTTTTGAATAATGACACATTTTAATTTATGAACAAAACGTAATAATTCAAAATTCTCGCAGATTTGTGCAAAAAAAAATCCATAAATATATAATTGATGAAAACTTTTCTTAAGGGATATGTTATTTATAAAACAATTAAATAATTATTAATATATTGAAATAAGTTTTTTTGAATTATGGCGTTCTTTTAGTAAATAAGCGATATGTATAAAAGCATTAATTTTTAAAATGGACTATTGATTATTTATTTTGCACTAATTCTTGCAGATTTAAGCCCAATTTACTTATTTTTTTCTAAAACTCTTAACGAAATTACCCATAATAATATTTACTACAAAAAAGTTGTATTGTTTTTATGCAATTTTTCTATTTGTTGCTCTAAGGCAATATGCTGTCATTGAAAAAATCAAATGCAGCAAAGACTTTCTGTAAATTTGTCTTTAAAAGTCTTTAACAATTTACCCTAAATTATTTTAAAAGGACTGAAAATATTTATATATTAAAGAAACATTTTATATAGAATACATGGGGTCATGTTTGTAAAAGTAAGTGCTGACAGCTTGTCATTTCAAATGCTAGGTCTACCATATTTTTAATTAAAAAAAAAAAAATATTTAAGAGTTTTTTTGCTTATATTAATATGTTTTTAGAATTTAAAAAATCTTTTAGGTTTCTTTTTTTAATTTTTGGCAACACTAGTAATAGCCATTGGGTTAATGATTAACATTGATTTTTTTGTTTTTAATTTTTGAAAAGAAAAATATTTATTTTTCTAAAAAAAGATTTTTTTTTTAATCATTAAATTTTAGTAAAATTTTCTAAAAGAAATTATTTTAAAATGTTTAAAAAAGTACTGAAACAGTTCTGTGGAGACTGCAATATTTGCGTATAATTTCTAGCAATATGTCACTGTTAATATTATCTTAATATATTTTTTTTTGTTTTTTAATATTTTTTTGAAATGTTTTTTTTTTAATTTCACAGAAATGGATTTTTGGCACTTTTTAAAAAGAAAAATAAATAACCCGACATATAACAATTAAAAAACATTCTAAAGCACAGCATTTTTTGTTCGACCTTTTTTTTTTAGCAAATAGTCTTATTGTATAATAAAGCATTTATTTTTTGTAAGATTAATCAGATTTTTATATTGTTTTTTATATATTTGACTTTCAAATTGTTTAACGTTTTATAACTGTTACAAAATAATTTTTTTTATACCATAAAAGCGCACTCATTTTAAGTTTTCGTTTACACATAAGGTTTGATAAGCATTTTAAATATTAGTAATATTTTATTTCTATTTAAAATTCCTTACACACACAACCATTATTTGGGCGACAATAATTTTTTTTGGTTTGCTGGTTTCAAAAATTATTAACCACGTATGTACGTACATACTTTTTTTACTTATTTATTTCCGTGAGTGTACCTTTAATTAATGTAGTTGTTTTTTTTTCAGGTAACAATGACAAAAAAAAGGTTTTATTGTTTTTATTTCACAAATATTTATTTTGGTTTAGCGTAAATTAGGCGAATTAAACATAAAACAAAATAAAACTAAAAAAACTGATGACAACCACAAAATTAGTTAAAATTGTTTGAAAAAAACTTTGAAGTTTTAGGTAGTTTTTGTTTTTTTTTGTGCCGTTACATAAAGAGAAATAAAAATAATTGGCGGGTTTTTTTTTTTTATAATAATTTTGTAATTATTTTCACTTTTGTTGCGATATATTTTAATTAAGTTTTAATATAATTTTAATTTGATTTAACTTTATTAAATGTGATTTTAAATTTGTTTTATTATATTAAAAATATTTTTCTATAAAGAAAACTAAACTTTTGTTTTAAGCCCTTTTTAAAAAGATTTAATTAATCTGTAATTTATTTTTTAATAACTATATTTTATTTTTTTTTCTAAGCACACGTTTACTTCTCCATTTACCGATATCGCGTGGGTGTTGAATTTTAATTGATTGTCACCTTTTTTTTTTTT
>NDXZ01064270.1:0-10573 GCA_003055125.1 Paykullia maculata | reverse complement strand
GAAAAGTTATTGTACATTAAAGTCTTATTGGTAGTCAAACGTTTAAATGTGGTAATCATGTCCTTAAATGAGGGCTTATGTTCCACCACAGGTTTTTCTTCTAGTTGTTTATTAAGTAAATCCTTTTCTGCGCCATCCTTTACAGGACGTTGTTTTATACTACGTTCATCGTTCACCATACGACGAGCAGCTGATCTTGGCAACTCTCGTGGAAACATGCTAAGGCAAGTACCTGTTATTAAAATCATGGTGCCAATAATTAACCAACCCATCCACCAAGCTCCCAACCATCGAGGATCTTTCATATTTATAACCGGATGTAATTGAGGTGCTATATAGACTCTTAGACACAGAGAAGCCAATGCATAACCAATGGCAGGACCTAACATGCGCAAAAAATATGATAGACCTGAAAAGTGCATAATTTAACCTTGAAACATTTGTTCCTATTTAAGTTTTTATTTACAGAATTTATTATATAAAGAAATAATTTATTAAAAAATGTATTTAACATCTGTATCTATTGTACTAAATAAAGTTTTTAGTGATTAAAATTATATATATATATATTAAATCCTGTTGTTCCTATAAGGAGCATAGGGCCGTATAAACTGATTATAAGTGATTAAAATTGACTATTTCTAATTAAAAAAAAAAAATCATTAGCGAAATAAGTGCAACTTACTTAATAAAAACGGAGTTTTAGATTTTTTAATATTATCATCCATATAGGAGACACCCAAGCTATTGTACAATGAACCACCAATGCCTGAGATTAATTGTGCAACAAAAAGCACCACCTGAGGAGCAAAATTGCCTTCACGTTCCACACATTCTATACTGTCGCCCCTAAGGCGACATAAGGTTTTTGAACGCTGCTCTTCCAACACCTCCATAGTAGTATTTTCATCTGGCAAAGCACCGAATTCGGTCGTCAATGCTAATGCATCCTCACCCGGGCCATATAGGAAATGAGGAGTTACTGTTAGCAAGCAAAATGCCACTATAGTTAAAGTACCTTCAAAGGGAACACAATTAAATAAATAACTTTTTCATGTAGTTTAAAATGGGTAAAACTCACCAAATCCTATCCATCTTGGCCGATGCCCTCTTCCCGCATAATAACTTAACACAGCTGACACCATCATTTGACTTATATCATTTCCCACCGATATTAGTCCTGTATTCTTGGATGGTATTTTAAATCGTTTCTCAATGGTTGTTATCGTTCCATTAAAGTAGGCATATGCCATTGAGAATAAGCTGCCCACTAAGCCATAGAGCACAACGTAGGACGTTTGATTTGCAAATCTAAGAAAATTAATTTTTTTTTTTGTTAATTATCAACAAAATATATTTATTGCTCTACTAAAAAATATAGGTTTTTGTGTGGAACGTGAAGGCAATTTTGTTCCTCAGGTGGTGCTTTTTGTTGCACAATTAATATCAGGCATTGGTGGTTCATTGTACAATAGCTTGTGTATCTCCTATATGGATGATAGAATTAAAAATCTAAAACTCCGCCTTTAAGTTGCATTTATTTCGCTAATGATTTTGCAGATTCTGAGCCAATTAGTCCAATTTTAAATGACCCGAAAGGCATGTTCTATACGAATATAAATTATTTCTGTGTCAAAAAAAGTTTGTAGGGTACTTAAATATGAGTAACAGGTTCGTAGGACATCAACATCAGGAGGCTGGAGAAAAGTTGATTGAACCAACAGGTGTTCTATTTGATTAAGGTCTGGGGATCGCCGTGGATGATCCAAAGTTTTTGGACTATGATAGAGCAACCACTCTTTCACAATTTTGGGAGAATGTTCAGGATCATTGTCCTGTTGAAGCATCCTACTCAGTGCTAGTCTAAATTTCTCTACACTAGGGGCTACATTGTGTTTTAAAATAATCTAATAGAACACCTGTTGGAATATCTTGACAAAAAATTTAGAGAAAGAAGTATTTCTTGCAAGGATAATCTGAGGGCAGTTTACAGGATGAATGGAAAAAAATTCCACCTGAGTTCACGAAAAAACTTGTGGATTCAATGTCTAGAAGGTTGTCATCTGTGATAAAGTCGAAAGGACAACAAACAAAATATTAAATACAATTTTTTACATAATTTTAATAAATTTTTTTAATGCGAAAAATCTGGTATATTTCTGTTAAAAGTGAATTTAATTCCTTATGTTCCTTATTTCTATGTTTTTTGTTGATGCATGATATTTTGCTTTAGTTGTTTATCAATATGCAATATATTTTGTTTTAACTTTGTACTTGCAGTAAATATAATAAAACTTGTTTTAAAATAATACAAGGTGTTTACTTTATTTTGACGCTCACAGTACATAGAAATCGAAAAATATTTTTTTTTTGCTTATATCTCGGTAATTATCGGATGTTGGTGATTTTTAATAGGAAGTTTCTCTGGGATATTTTTGATTGTTTGATACCAGTAACGGGTCCGTACGACATCGGAGGTCTAGGAAAACGAACAGACGAACGGGCGAATCGATTTCCCTATCTATAAAAATCCAAAATATATGTACTTATATACTTTGGGGGTCGCAAATGAATATTGTAGAAATTACAAATGGAATGACAAACTTATATATACATATATACCCTTGCCACCCGTGGTGAAGGGAATAAAAAGGAATTACTACAAATGAAAAGTGTTTTGATAAGTTTTTTATTAAAGAAAAAAAAGAGATATTTTGTTTTATTTTTAATGACCTTTCAGAGGTCCCAGTCACAGTTTTAGTTAGTATTAAACTCTAGCTGCATTTTTTATATAGTGGCATTGCATGCCAGTTCCTTGATTCCATAAAAAGGACATTAAGAAAAATTTTAAATAAAAGTTACTTCTTAGTTATAAACAATTTTTTTAAATTTTAAATTATTTTTAATTCCTGGGTTGCTTGCCGTGGAATCTATTTATTTTCATTTTTTTTACTTAATGACTTTATCAAAATATCGTTGCTTATAATAACAAATAACAAATTTTGAACTGATAACATTTAATCTGTTAAGTAGTTAACATACTTATGAATGTGGTTCCGTTAACGTACTAGGTTTATATCGGGGGTTAATAACTAAAAATTTATTTTTACACACTTTTTGTGGGTCGGTTTTAAACCTCTTATTACGTAATCACTGTTATTCACTTTTACTTTTATATCATACATTTTTACTTAAAACGTTTTTGATATTTTATATCCATATGTAGATGAAACACTTGCTTCTTGCAATATTATTGTATATGTTATGTAAAATTAACAAAATTTTTTAATTTATATTGTCTACTTTAAATAAGTTGTTGCATATCATTGGACTTATAATATTTATTTGTTTTTTTTTTCTAATAAATATTTTTATTTGAGATGAGCTACCCCCAATTTATACATGCCTGGTGGTGGTATTATAACAATTAGGAAAGTTATAGTCGTTTTAGAACATAAAATATTTTTCATTACAACATATGTATAAAATATAAATGTAGTTGTGCTAATAATACCCCTCACACATGTGGAAAGGGTATGTATAGGTTTGTCATTCTACAATAAATGTATGATGGTTTCAGATTATGGTTATCATATAATCTGAAACCATCATACGTTTTAGTTTTTATGATTATTCGTAACATATTTATAGTTTGGACAAATATATATTGATTCTTGCCATCATATATATGATCATGGTATTGACGTAAAATATGACTACAACCATATTATGATTATGAGAATCATATAACGATTGTAAAAATCATAGAATTTTAAAATTGTCTGTGATCAAATTACCGTGACCATATTCATTCATGTTTTTTCTTTGCGTGTTACAATCTGTGTCTTGGTTATTTAAACTTAAGCAATTAAATATTACTCATACGCACATGATTTTGAAAAAGCCTTTACCTCTCGTCATGCACATGTTTCAAAATTTGACCCTACGGATCAAAAGTCGGGACATCAAAATACATTTTAGAGGTATGGTTCCTTCAGCAAAGTTTCTTATTTTGATCCCTAGAATACGATTTTCCTTGTAATTTGAGCGATTTTTTAATCGACCCGCCCTAATATATATATTATACTCTGGATCCTTATATGTAGGAAAGTCGATTTAGCCATGTCCGTCTGTCCGTGTGTTGGTTGAATTTAAGTTTTCGTAGCTTCCATAGGTCCCCCAGACTTCTGTAAGGTATCCGACTTTTGGAAATACTTCCAAGCAAATCGGTATTGAAAATTGGCAAGATCCATCAATAACCAGCTGGGATACAAGCAAAAAGTATGACTGCCTATTTTTTTTTTTTTTTTACACAAAAAAATTGTTGTTTTGCAGCTTTAAGATATATGTGAAAAAAATTGGACCATTTCGCCCAAAATGGGCCACACATGGCGAAGGATATATAAGATTTGACACTGTCAAATATAGCGCTCTTACTTATTTTTAAATTACGACTGTCAGTCAAAATTAAAATATATTTTCGCTAGATTTAGAATATTTTAGCGCTTAAATAAATTGCTGTCCAACCTTCAAAGAATTCCAAAGGAATTTATTTTCTATAAAACTTGTTTATGGTGAATTTTGTCAAGATACCAATATTTTTTGATAAGATTAAATTAAAATAATATTTTTATATTTTTAAAAAAATAATCAAACAGTTCAAAAAACCAATATATGATTAAATTGTTGGCCACTTTAATTGCCAATGATGTGTATAGAAAAATGTTTTCTTTACTTACCTTTGAAAAAATGTTCCTTTAAATATCCAAAAGCCACATGTCATATCATCCGTTAGTGGCGTATCACGTAAAAGCTTATTGATATCTTCAGTCATCTTACAATCCTGTTCGGATTTTACGCTTTTTTGTTTTTTTAAACAATTTCTGGGAGCCCTTTCATTACTGCTTAATAGTTTTGATTCTGCGTTAATATGATCAGGCAAATTATTGTGGTCACTGGCATCTATTTTCTTAGATGTTTGATTTTCGATTTCAGCCATTTTTTTATAATCAAATTTTAGTAATTATTTAAGTTTTATTAAAGTGTGCTTAAAACAATAATAACTTAACGTAAAACTTTACATTAAGAAATTTTTTTATTTTGATATAAGTTTTAATATATGTATATTTAAATGTGAACTGTCCACGGGAATAGTCAACTGAAAAATGTTATATTTTTCAAATATCAACTTAATTATTAGTAAAACTTTTTTAAGTTAAGATATCGTTGCTGCTTCGTTGCTGTCCCGTATCAGTATCAGTATCTGTGTAATTTTGTAAAAAAAACCGTTACTTTTTGCACTTTTTATTTCAGTTCTTAAACGAATCTCTCTCTTATCCATAATTACTTGAGTTTTTCTTATTATTAATTTTGCATTATTATCATCTTATTGGAATTAATATAAAGAGCGTGTATGTCGTCGTTCAGTATCAGTAGAATATTTATGTATACAAATGCCTGCTACCATCTTTCTGTATATTTGTCTAAGTTTTATATTTTATAACTGTTATCAATCTACCTATCTCGCATTTTTTTATGTAAAATGTACAAGCCTACATTAAAATTATCATTATTTTCATACGTACACATACTTATGTAAATACACCAAAAATTATTTGCGAAAATGTGTTTACATATCGTCACTTAAAACGTAAACCAACCCAACTAGATTTTTAAATAAATTTTAGAGTATAAAAAAACATATTGAAAATACATAAGTATAACCAGTTTTAAAAGGGTGTTGTAGGGAGATAGTTCGTATATTTAAATAGAGCGATTTTATTAAAAAATACTTTGAATTTTAGACTTCTCTGTTTTTATGTTGTTTTAATATTTTTAACGAAATAGATTCAACAATTACACTAGTTTACAGTACATCTGTTGCTGGAATAATTGGACCTGTAGTTGGCTACATATGTTACATAGATTTCAAATATATAAGTAGACTTTTTTTTATCAGCTGTACTTTTTGAGATATAGCTTTATGCCAAAAATGAAGGCAGTTGCATGACACATGTTAGTATTACTGTAAAACGGCTTGTCTTATTCAACTAAATCAAAAATACAAAATTCGGCAATAAAATTATCTTAAAGATATGGCTACATTGTTTTTATATCTGCTCAGTAGTTTCAAAGATATCGGTTTGTGGGGTATTGTTAGTGGGGCCCCGTGTTTAAGTTCACTATATTTATTTTATTATATACATACATACATGCAAATCTAATTTTATAGTTTAATTGGGACCTAAAACGCCACACTATATCATTACCTAATTTTCAAAATAAGATATTTGTTTGTTTACAAAAGACAAATTACACCATTTACTGTAAAAATTGAAAAGTTAATACTGAAATAAAAGTTGAGAAATTATGTTAAATGAAACAAGTAAGAGCGCTATATTTGGCTGTGCCAAGTCTTATATACCCTTTACTACATGTATTTATGTCGAACATTTTTTTAATTTCTCAAAAGACACATATATAAAAATTTGTGTGTGAAAAAAAAATTGTTTTGCTTATATCTCGGGAAATTTGTTCTTGAAACTCCCCAAAAGGCATGTCTTACACACAAATATAATAACTTTTGAGTTAAAAAAAAAACAGGTAGTTGTCTGGCTTATATCTCGGTCAGCATAGCAAACATCTTAGGAGAATTTCGGATTGTTTGATACTAAATACTAACGCGTCCGTACGACATTGGGGGGCTGAGAAAACTTGATTTCAACTGACTGGCAGACATACGGACATGACTAAAAAAAAAAAATTTTGCCTATATCTCTAAAAGTTTGTTTTTTGCTTATATCTTAAAAATTTTTTTTTTTAATTTCTCACAAGGCATGTCTTACACACAAATATAATTATTTTTGTGTAAAAAAAAAATTGTTTTTGCTTATTATATATATGTATTTCATTATATATTATTCACTTGCGACCCCATAAAGTATATATATTATAAGTCCTTATATATAGGGAAGTATATTTAGCCCTGTCCGTCTGTCCGCTGGAATCAACTTTTCAAAGCCCCCTGATGGCATACGAACACGGTACTGATATTAAACTATAAGAAATATCCTCAAACTTCTTCCAACTGAAAACCAGTAAAATTGGTTAATAAATTACTGAGATATTTTTTGTATGTGTAGAACATGCCATGGCCCAATTGACCCAGAATCCGCAAAGACATGGTCGGAAAACTATATGGAAAAAATGTATATCAAACAAAGGTCGAGATTTCTTAGACTTTAATTAGCTTTCGGGCATGTATTGCCAAATATAGCGCTCCTACTTGTTTATTATAATGTAGTTAATACATTTTCATAGCAATGTTCAAAGATAGCCTAAATCTTGTGATCGCTTATTACTTTTATGTAGGGTAGGTAAAGTAGACGTGTACGGCCATCCTTTGATCATCACAATGAAAATGTATTAAGTCTGTATTTAGAATCCTAAAAGATTAAGGAAAAGACGTGCAAATTAAGCTCAATTTAGATAAGTACCAGATGACTTTTTCCTTTGTTTAAGCAAATATGCAAATACACGCTTGTTATAAAATACCAGCACATGAAGAAGAAGGGTTTATAAGATTTGACTGAGTTACTGAGTTGCGCATTCCTTCTTGTTTGTCATTTTCCTCTTGTTATTTTAAAATGTTGGCGGAACAGTTACAGATATGTAAGATATCTGGCTGTAAACCGTTAAACGATTGAATGTGTAGCCTAGAAAAAGTTTCTTTACTTGGAGAATGATGCTACGATACGACCGAAATATTGATTTCTTATCAACTGTTTTCTTTACCTCTTGCAAGTATTTTATAATTTTTTCTTTGTTTTTGTTAAGTGCAGGAAATTTATTTTTAACAATTTAAAATTATGAAAGTTTTGTTTGCTTTAGCATTTTTTTAACAGAGTACAGTAACATTGTATTAAAAAATAATAGAAAAAATCTTTATTTTTATTTTTTTAATTCATATATATTCCAATAGTAAATTAAATCAAATTTACGCTTCTTAATGTTAATATCGTTTTTTCTTCATATTAATTTGCATTTTTCAATTTCAATTTTAATTTCTCTGATATTTTTTGAATTTTTTTTAACTTTTACTTAAAATGGTGTATTATTTTCGTATGTATGTAGTCTGTTAGCCTTTGCACGATATGCTTATCTGAAGATTTTTTTTATTAAATAAACTATCAAATTAATGTATGTATTTACAATTTCATTGGGTAAATAGTTTGAAACGCGCTTGACATTCAATCAACAGCGCACACTTTAACGTGGTCTTTTGTTTTATATTGTCATTTCTGGGAAATTTATTTCATTATTGTAGGCCCTATAATAAGATGAATAACTGTAGAGAGAAATATTAAAGGTATTGATATGCTAGTCCTACATAAATTACACTATGAGACAGTGAAAAAAGTACACAGTCTTGGCTATATAGGTCCGATAGTAATACTTGAGCTGGGTAAAACCCTAACCCCGTTTTGCAATGTTAGTTCGCGTTTTAATTTTATGGGCCTCAACATATTGGGAGATTAAAAAGTAAATAGTTTCTTGAACTTTATAAAACTGGACTTTGAAACGTTAATTTTCTTCAAGTTACAATAACAATTTTTTGCAAAGTAAGCAGACTTGGCTATATAGGTTAGATAGTACTACTTGAGCTAAGTTCAGATCGTATAGGTATGTTTACAAAAGTTATTTCATTTGACTCTAGTTAAATTTTTGTAGAAGATAGTATCGAAAAAAAAAGAAAAATTCCTGCGAGCATGCTTAAAAAGGAAAAAATAATCCAATTTTTTTTTGCATTTTCTTAAAAAATATACAAAAACAATTTTTTCCGGTGATAAAACGTTTAAAGGATTGTTCATTAGATACTTACCTACAACTTTGTCGAAGATAATAAAACGCTATCACCAAGTCTGAATGAGTTACTGGCTAAAAGGTTATGGTACCATTTTTCGGAAAATTTATCAAGTCTCCCATTATGTTGAGGCCCATAAAATCAAAATGCGAACTAATATTGCAAAACGGAGCTAGGATTTTACTAAGCTTAAGCAGAACTATCGAACCTATAAAGCAGCGTTAGGCAAAATCAGGGCGCGGCTCCTTTTTGTTTTTTCTTTAATAGTGTACGTGTACTCATGTATTGCAGAGAAATGAAAAATATAAATCAGTCTAGCTTGAGCATTCAAAAAGGTAGGTCGTGTATCGCTTGTTTTTTTTTTAAAATCAGTGTTGCCTGGTTAAACAATTCTTCCCCTGTAGATTTTAATGCAAAAGCTACAAAATATGTTTTATGAGCAGTATGAAAAAGATTTTTTATTTTCAGAAAATTATTTTGGCAAGCCGTAATGTTTGTTTTGTCAACGTGTGTTTTCACATATGAAAATACATGACATGAAAAGGCATTTTTAAGCTTATCACAAAGAATATGAAAGTATTTGTGATGATGCAAGAGAAGTAATTATTATTAAGCTTAAGAAAGTTTTTTATGAAAAAATGATTGTTGATTCCAGGAAATCTAATTAAGAAGAAAAAGTCGAAAATTGTTAACGAAATTCATGTAGACATGCTTTATCCATTGCAAACCAAACTGCCATAAATTTTTTATTTTGGATATACAACTTAATTTTACTGAGAGGGAGCAAAATGCAATAGTATAAGTTGTCTAACGCTGCTATAAAGCCAAGTCTGTGTACTTTTCAAAAAATTGTTTTTTGTCGCACAGTGTTATTAATATCTACAACTATTAATTATAAAATGATAAATTAAAAATAAAAACATATTGTTATTATTATTATTTTAATTTGTTCAGATATCTGCAGTGAAACATTTAATAAATGGAAACGGAGTTTGTGGAAAGAAGTCTTTAAAAAATTACATATACAAATATATTCAATGTTATTATAGGTAATTTTAATTTTTTAAATCTTACATCATCTTAATAATGAACTTTACTTTAGCCACAATAAGCAATTACTCCTCGAATGCTGATAAAGACTTAAGATTTGCACTTTAAGTGGTAAAAAACGACATTTTCGTCTTAAAAAAATTATAGATGATAATTTATAATAATATTAAATAAATAACAAAATAGTGTGCTTTAATGTAAACTTTTTGTTTGGCTTTATTGAGTACTCTATGGAGTAGTGACAATGTAGTAGTTTTTCAACTGCCATTATTGAGTAGTCCAGTTTAATGAAAAGTTGGGTTTTATGATCTAGTCGTAGGACATCGTACTGTTCAATCGACCACCTTTTTACCTTATATTTGGATTAGTTTTGGAGTACTCCTATCACAATATATAAATATTTATGTATGTAGGTTTTCTTTTTTTTTCTAGTTTAAAAAACATTAAATGATTTTTTTATGGCCACTTTACAAATGTTTTTATTTCAACACTTAGAAATATATTAAATAACATTTTATTAACAACAAAAGCTAATGAATGTATTTATCGTTACGCTTAAAATATAAAATGATAAGAAAACTGCTATTTTTAAGATAAAACACACTCATTCACAGAGACATACATATGTACATAAGTATGTACCTGTTGACAAAAACAAAC
>NDXZ01064264.1:0-10510 GCA_003055125.1 Paykullia maculata | reverse complement strand
GGATAATTAACGATTACTCGGACAATGGCCGGGTGCGGATCATTTGGGTACCCGATCACTGTGGTGTAATCGGGAATGAACGGGTCCATAATCTG
The DNA here is from genome assembly GCA_003055125.1 of Paykullia maculata. NCBI lineage: Eukaryota > Metazoa > Arthropoda > Insecta > Diptera > Rhinophoridae > Paykullia > Paykullia maculata. Next base: position 10,415 of record NDXZ01064264.1, on the reverse strand, counting down.
GCGATTAGAGCTAGAAAACTTCGGGCAGTGAGCCTAGAGAACTCTAGTGAACCCTTCGTGGCAATGAAGGCGGAGTTGAAGAATTGGGCGGAAAAAGCCCAAAAGCAGCTGTATGGGGTGACCCGGAGGAGGATAGGACAAGGGAGATCCTGAATTTAGGGAAACCGGAACTGATTAGGTTGATGGGTGTGCTGACAGGACACTCCAACTTACAAGCACACCTTCACCGGATGAAGGTGGTGGAGACTAGCGATTGCAGGGCGTGCTGGGAGGACATTGAGACGATGGAACACTTCCTATGTCACTGCCCTGCTTTTGCAGATGCAAGGTCCCAATGTTTTGCGTCGGACACTGTGCCGGACGTGGCTGGCCTAAGAGGTGTAGGGTGGGCAGCACTAAGGAAATTCGTCCGAATGACTGATTTCCTGTGAACGGTGCGATTCTCTCGAATATCTTTCCTTTTTCCTTAATTTTTTTTCTTTTACAACCCCCCCACGGAAGCGCACAACAAGCTAATCGCAGGCATAGGTGTATGTCCTAAGGGCCATGAGACCCCTCGAGGCTCCTTCTGTCGACCTAACCTAACCTATTACAAGTAACCATAATAACTTTTACGAAGACGGTACTGGTGGCAGCTAATAACGAATTAAGTAAATGGTGATTTATTTGCGTATATATTTTTATGTATATAAGTAAATACATATGAATGTATGTGTCAAAGCTTTCGATTGTTAGATATCTATTATTTCAGTTTCCCAATTTGTATCAAAAGCGGGTGCCCCGGCGTGTATGCATACAGGCTTACCCATGTTATAAAAATTTTGCGAGTATTTCATGTGGTTTAACATTAAAAAAAAATATTGGAAAATTTTTAGCCAATTTTGCTAATAGACGTTTTATCAGAGCTATTCTATTATTGACTAATCATCACGTCCTTGAGGTTAAGGAAGACTTTTTGTGGTAAAAGCTTTGCGAAATTCGCGAAAAAAATTTATTTCTACGAAACTTATTTGTAGTGATTTTAATTTTGTTGTCAATATTTTCAACAGTTTTATAAGAGTTAAGTTTAAAAAAGGCCATATATGGATGCTAGGGTCAATGAAGAACCAATCACTTATCATCAACAGTGTTTCACAGATATATTTAAAATTACAAACACACGGATATCAGTAACTCGTTTCATAATGTGATTTTTATCAGTATATTTTAAGATGGGTAAAGGATGTTTTTTAATGACAAACAACAGCACAAGTATATATTTAATACATTTACCCCATAGTGGTGAAGGGTATGTAAATTTATTAAATATTCTAACAAATCAAAAGACTCATTTATGTCTAAGTAAGAAATCTTCTCTTTAGCAATATCATAGCATATAACATTTATATACTCCAATCTCAACTAATCTGTCATTTTAAACGATTACACATCACAAATTATACAATACTTGCATACACTTGCTGTTTCTGACACATTGCTTGCTAACTAGTCGCCCCCTTTATGTCTTACTGTCAATGCTAGACACGTAAGTAGTCTACAAATGTCCCAATAACTTGATCAATTTCCACTCAACTTACTTAAGAGGAAGTGCATTTCTATGTCACTCATTTAAGTGTGCTCAATCAGTCACTTTAACACGAGACTTGATACTCCACTGTTGTGCATTAAAATCTTAGTTTTGCAAATATATTGGCATTTTTAATTTCTATATGTAAATACATGTCTTTCGTATCGTATGATTGTACTACTGAATGAGTAGTGTGACCACCCAATATGCAATTTAAAAAATAAAAAACTTTACACTTTTTAAATAAAAAAAAAATTATCACAAAATATTTATGCACATTTTTTATTTTTTATCGAACCTTGAATTTTAAATGCGCCAGCAATAATCGTTGAAAGCAAAAATATTTATTGTTCGAGTGGGGAGAAAAAGTCTGGTTAAAGTTGTATTAAATATTTATGGTTGTATTCTTACAGCAGATGTGTGCTTCGTTGGTGTTGCATATCAAAATTTAGTACAAAAGAAGTAGAGTAAATAGGGGAATTGAGACGAATTTACGATACTCTTGTTAAGATTTGTATATGTTTGTTTAATAGTGTCGATAAACCACATTTTAAAAATAACAGCGATTGCCGGACTAAATGCACTTCTTTATTACTTAGCTTTTAAGTAAGCAGAGAATACAGTTTAGTTTGCTACAATTCAATTTGTTGCAAGTTGTTTGGTTATTGTGTCTGGAAATAATTTTAGCACAAAGAAATTATAATGTTTGGTTATGAATTTTTCTGACGCAATAAACATTTAAAAACCTTTAAAAACCGGTTTTTGGTAAATTTTAGAATTTTTCCAAAACCAAAAATACATAGTTTTTGCATTAAGACATAAACACCAAAATACGCATATTATTTCGTTGTCGTCGAATGTTCACTGTCAAAGTTTTATTGAGAGATTCCGAAATACCCGCGAAGAAACTTCGTAAACATTTACAAGTTTTTGTCAACATGTATTAAAAAATTGTCCTTTTAGGTGACTTAGATAATAGTTTTTATAAACTGCTCTATGTCTTAGGCGGAAATTCACAGCCTTTATTCAACTATTTGTTAACTAAAATGATAACTATAGTTTAATTAATACGGGCTCTTGGTGCCTTAACTAATGGCAAGCTAAGAGCTGTAAATAAAATATCACTGGCTCAACCATTGCCATTAGTTAACTTTGGACAGTAAATTTGGGCATAAGACTTTCAAATTTGTAACAAAAATTTTTTTCCCTGATCATCTTAAAACTGTTTAAGGGTTTTTATGGAGCAAAACGCTTAATAATAATAGTTACACTAAGTTTTAATAATATTGTTTTTGTAAATTAGCTGATGAACTTCTGGTAAGTTAATGAATACAACGTTTACCGAAACAAACTTTTGGTATAAAACAACCTGAAAACTTGCACTCCCGTTTTTGTTAAACGTTATGTTAAACAGTATGAGAAGTTATTAGAGCTGCACAGTGGTTTCAATCACACATTTAGCACGAAAAAAGTCAACTTTTTTTAAAGTACGTAGAATCATAAAAGATTGGAGGATTCTATTGAGTGGGTGTGGCACTATCCATTAAAATTTAATTGACATCAGACCTGTAAAATTGTTTCACAATCATTGATATTACTATGTGGTTTTTTGTGTTTTTTATTAAGTCACAATGTTTATATAACTATTCACTGCAAACACGAAAAAATAACAATCTGATAACAATACACAAAGATACAATAACTTTTTGAGTATTTGCCTTCAATGTAAGTATATCACCAGCGCTTCTTCACTGTTATTAGTTATTAGTTTTTCAAGATGCGTACTTTACAAGGTTTTTGTTCTTTATAGCCTTTTTTGAGAAACTTCAATGGTTTTAATACCGTCTGCAGCAATTTTTTTGCCCGTTTTATAAAGACAACTTGCAGCAGTAAACGTTAACTATTCGGGAGAGCAAGTGTTTGCAAGAGACTTTCTTTTTCGATTGTTTCTATCTTTATCTTTAAAAAATAGCTTAGAAGATCGTTCGTGTTTCGATGTTACCGTTCTGTCCACCGAATCTTCCTCCAAAATCATCGACGAGGCTTTACTAAGAAAGACAAAAAATGCATTCAACCAAAATTTTTAATTAGTCTCGAAAACACTCTTTGTTCGATGTGGATGCCTTTACTTTTTTGATAATTTGCTCAAAAATTTAGGCTGATTGCTTTAATTTTTTTTAAAGTCACCATCTTTATCATTATTTATAACACTTTTGATAAAAATGGAAAATATATTATTTATTATTATTTTTTTAGTCCTTTTCAGGGTACCAAAAGATTCAATATGAAGTGTTTAGGCAAAAATTGTCAGCTTATTTTTACATATTTAATATTTTACATGTTATTGATAATAACAACATAAAAATAGGAGCGGAAGCTGGTGAAATTCACATTTTAAAGTGTTACACATGATACAATACAGAAAAAATTACAAACACATAATTTTTTACTTAATTAACTTTTATACCATCCAAAAAACTATTTTTTTTTGCCCTAAACTTGTAGTTGGAACCACTGTGTGCTGTTAAGCCGTATAATGTGATATATGTCCTAATGTTTACTATTCTGGTTGTATCTTAGTCAGGTATAACCTTTCATTTATATTGACCAAACCTGCTGGAAAGGGTTATTATTATTTCATTGAATTTTTATTTTTTAATAAATTGCAAATCTTAATTTAAATACATATCTCAATAATTTTATATATAAAAAAGAGTTCTCCTAAAAGTCCGAGATTCTGACTTCATGTGAGCTGTGTGTTCATGTGAGTGTAATGTGGTTGGGTGTTTAAATTTCCATCAGATGCTTATAAGGTCAAAGTAAACAAAAATTTTTTTTAAATCACTAACGGCTGTGTAGGTATCCAGTAGTTTTTTACTATTACGAGATACATACATAACCAATAAATTATTACTTTTGAATTAACAAAGTTGAGATAAATACCGTTCTACTGATTTTATGATATACATTTTAGAATCTTAAATTTCTAAGCCCATTTTATCTCGTTACATTTAAAATGATAGTCTTAGCATACTTATATCTTTAAATTTAGCGACAAGTACATACTAACTAAGTACTAAGATTGCAGACAACATCATCAATACATAGCACGAGTGTATTGCTTAAGTCTTACACACAAACATACATCCATGCATGCACATGTATGTATGTTTGTGCATATGTGTACTAAGAAAAATTGCAAACAACAAAAAAAAAACTTTGCCAAACAGCAGATCAAACTTAAAATGCAAAAAAGACAGAAAACATGAACAACGCATTTGGAAAATTTAAATAAATCCTTCAGAGCTCCATACAATCAGAATATATGTGGCAGCCACGTAATGCTTTAACAAACTAGCAATATGTATGTTGCAAGGAATTACTTTGTAAAGTGTTTGCCGTACGTATGAATGTTTGTGTGTAAGGAAACATATTGAGAGTTTTGTATGCGATACGTGTAGGTGCATTCAGAAGTACTTGTAGTAGTTGTTGTAGTAGTAGTCATCATCATCGTTGTAGCTACTCATGTTGGTAGTTTGCCTCTGTACCACAAATGTACTTTATCAGATGCATGCAACCACGTTTTGTCCAAGGAACATCCAAGCAGCATTATCACCAGAGCTCGTAAAAATAAGGATTGTCGGCGTTGTCTTTTCTGTAGTTGTTGTTGTTTTAAAACTAGAGGTGCTTTTTATGGTAGAGATGTGTGTTAACAATAGATTTGGAATTGTTATAACAAGAGTATATAATAGTAGTAGTTGTTTTTGTTGTTGTTGTAGTAGACACGACTGCCATACGAGCACTATAAGTCTATAAAAGCGAAAGCAAATTCCAATTGTGGTAAAACAATAACTACAACAATATCTAAACAATAGCAGCTATTGTTTTGGCAATTTTAAGTTAAAAAACAAAGACAGCGTTTGTATTTTGGATTAAATCATTTGTTGTTTTGAAGTTCAACTAACTCACAAGCTTCTAACACAATTGCCATTCAGTTATTTAGACATTTTACTACTTACATTTAGTAGGTTGATTATCATTCTTTTTGTTTGCCTTTGGAAGTTGGAGATGCTTGCGTTTGGTTTTGGCGATAGTGATGACCATAGTCAGCGTTGGATCATTTCAGCATACATACATACATCTCGACAACTTTGTTTGCAGGCTAAATGGTTGGATGGTGGACTGGCAACGATTGCTACTTTGGATTGCTGTGTTGGGAAAACCTATAAACTACGAATGTTATGGATATAAATTCAATGTAACATTAACAGCACGATTCATATGCAAACAATATGCACATGCATGCATGCATGCAGCCATGCATGCATACATGTGTGAATAGCGTAAGAACTGATTGGCCACCAACACTACCGCCAGCACCAGCAGTTATAGCACCATTGCAACTATTATCAACAACATCATTTTCATCAGCGCCACTAGTCTATTATAATCTGGCAAAACGGCATCCAGAAGAAGAAGAGGCACTAAACAACAACATGACTGTTATCCTCATCCGCAGCAACAACATCAGCAAAAGCAGAAGTAGCATGCTTTGTTATTCTGACAGTTTTTTGTTTATTTTCAATATTTTCCTTCATCATCATCATCTACTTTTCAGAGTATAAGTGCCCGTTGTCGTGCCACTTAAGCATGCATGCACCAACAGAACAGCAAGTTTTGTATGCAAACACATCTGGCCCATAATAATCATACGACCATATTTCACATACATTTGCACATATCAAAAACTCCAACCCAGCAACTAACAACATCATGCTAATACAGCCTACGCCAACTTGATTCGTACGTTTTACACACACACACACACACACATACACATCATAGATCCTCTTACAGACATACACACGTTGATACAACTTGTGTAAATATTCTGATGATGTCGTTTGCGATTTTTGCTGAAACTGAAAATCATTTCCATTTGCATTGTACAAAAGTTTAAAGTTTACACTTTTTTCCACATTCGCTTTTTTTTTGCCTAACAACAGAGTGACCACAAGCAGTTGCAAGAGATCACATTAAGGTGAACTACAAAAGTTCTATTCTACAAAGTAATGCCACCTAGAAACTTCATTTATGCAGTTTTTTCGTGTTTCAACCTTTAAAAGAGTTAAATTCTTAAACATTAAAATTGAGAAAATATATAACTGAAAATATTAACTTCCTTTCACCTGTGTATCATGAAATATTCCAAGATAAATATTTTGCTTCCTTAATTCTTTCTATAATGAATATTATAATAACATCCGGTAGCCATACTGGGTCATATCGGAATACTATCATTAGGATTGTACATTGGACTTTCTACTCACAAGGTAGATATGGACAGCATGAAGGCTTAAAACTTATTAAGACAAATGAGCGTTCTTCAACTGGTTTAAAACTACCTTTACCTGCCATTTTTTGTAGTGAATAGTAATATTGACGCCTTTGTACATGAAAGTGATCAGTGATTAGATCAGTCTTAGTGGTAAAATGCTTCTTATCAACTGTTTTTCGCAAAAGAATTAAAGCATGTTTACTATGGCACTGGAGTGAATAGTTTTGGTTTTAATTCTAAAGCGCTACTTTAATGTAACATGACAAAGCAATCTACGCTTTGCTTGCGCAGAATGCTGTGGAGTTTTAGAATTTATATGATGTCTGATAGACAATACCTTTAAAAGCCTCAGCATTTAAAAAGATTAGGCCATGAACTTTTAACGACTGTATTGCCTCTCCTAATGGAATGGGGAACCATATCCAGCTAATATTGTGATAGATTGCCGTTTAAGGGGGGGCAACTGTAGGAATAAACATGCTGACTATTAATATATTCTTGTCCCGCAGGAACTCTATATTGTTATCTCTATTTGATGTTGCTAGCGAAAAAATCAGACCCTATATTGGGTCGAAGGTTATCCATAAATTTACTTAGACAGATGAAAAACTTAATAACACTTTGATGGCGCAAGTGCTATTATTTATCAAAAGTAACATTATTAAGTACTACCGGTAATGCAATGTAAAAACTTTGTAGATTTTATGGAATGCAACATAATTGAGATTATGCTATATGTGATAGTTTTGCTTAGCGTCGGTTTTAATGAGCTTGACGATTTACTTTAAATGTCTTCTCGAGCAGGACTTCACAATTTTTACTTAAACCTAAACAAAATATCCTTAACGCAATAATGTAAAGGGCTTCTTTAATTTATCTTAGAAATGTCAAATGGTCCAACATTATGTTGATTTAGCAACAAAAATTATCGGTTTGATTTGATTATATTTAACAGCAAAAAATTGGATATAATTAAAGGCTAGACGCACCTTCTCTGTCGATCCAGCACTGTTTACTAATTCTCGCTAAGTTTGTCTATTTTGCATACAAGATCGTAAATATTATTATTTATCCTGTTTTTTTAATATTATTATTTATCCTGTTACCTGAAATAATGTCTTTGTAATTATATCTAACTTATTAAAATATATACGAGAGTGTGATGGAGGTCAAATCTTAAATCAATTTCGACAAAATATGTCGGCAGTATATTAGATTTAGACTTTGATTTTCCCTTACAAAAATATATTGCACAAAATGTAAAGTATTGCAACACCTTAAAAGACAGTTTAGCTTTTGATTCAAATGACATTCAACAGGTTTTTTATTTCTTCGTATAAAGCGTTACATATTACCTTAAATTTGCATATAATACCAACAATTACGGATTATTTAAGGACCTTCATACTGCTGACCTTAATTCTGCCAATTAGTTTATTTCGGTAAAGGAGCAGCGTGATTTAATAAATATTCGTAATATTTCACAATGTGCAAATTCTAAAAAACATTTCACTTTACATTTGGCAACCCTTTTCTGCATTTCCATACCAAGTTTCGTATTTAATATTCTCTTGATGTTGTCTGTAACTGGCAATCGTTGGTGTTACCACAATTATAATGGCTTATGCCATTGACGCCAACACCGCCAACAAAATTAAACACACAACCAGACACACACTCGTTAATACATATCTACATGCACACAAACAAACAGTCACTTAGTCGTGTCTTTAATACGTTTTGCGACTAAAGAACAGCCAAAAATAAATAAAACCAGCAACATTCATGTAAAGGATTTGCATAAAAAAAACTTAAAACGCAAAAAAATAACAAATATATGTTCGTACGCACAATTTTCACAATTGGTGGCATTCACGTCATTTCATGACTCTATGCATGTATGTATGTATAAGCTTTTATAACTTGTACAGTAAAACTGAGCTTACGACAGACATACAGCAACATTTCCAGCAGCAACAAAAACGCCAACAATTTGCAAAAAACTGCCAACGAAAGAAGAAGAAAAAACGACAAATACGTGCATAACCACCAGAAGCTTAACATTCTCTACATTATTGCTTATTTTGAGCCACACAACAAACAAGAAGAAGTATCATCTTCTACATATGGATTAACGTAAATATCAACCACTATCATATTGTTGGTGTTGTTATTGTTGTCGCCATAATCATCAGCAACATCATCGTCACCCGTGGCAAAAACAGCACCATTGATGACGACGATTTCAATGATGATGATGATGATGATGATGACGATGGTGAGCTGCCTTTAAGTTACCTAACAATTTGCGTAAATTTTCACTTGTTTTTTTTAACTCGTTTGTAGATTTATTTTTATATTTCCAAATAAGACGTTGCACAGTGGTAGAAATTATCTAACTTTAAATATTTTCATATTACCTTGCGGGAAATATATAATATTTATAATATTGGAAAAAACATGGTTGAAAAATTTGGTTACCGCAAAAAAATTTTAGTAAACGATAATCAAGTATGTATGTATTTGTTTTTATTTTATCATTAAACGGTTACCGTTAAAGAAAATCATGATTTATTGGCAATAATAACATTTTATTTAAAAGCATTAAAAGTTATACATAACCATAGTATGGTGTTTGCAACAGCGGTATAATTGCAAAGCAATCAAAGTATGATAAGCTTTTATAATTGTTTGTTTTCGCTTATTCAGAAGAAGAAGTGCTTTGAATAAGTGCAGAATTTGTATATAAAATGTCAACGGTCAAAGGTTTAAAAAAACAATAACAAATAATAATAAGAATTAAAAAATATAAAAACAAAAAGAAAGTGAAGTTAAATATTACAATTAAAGAGAAAAGGAGGATTAATATAATAAGTGACACAAAAAAACAATTGTATCAATTAATATTATTAAAAAATGTGTATATATGTATGTATGTATCTATCTATTGGGGGAACATGTACTGCGCGTCTGCCCTGCGCTAATGACGCGCAGGGTCAATTTCCTTGGTGGGCCGTTCATGACCCCGAAGGACATATACAGTCTCTCACCTAACAAGACAATTGGGTTCATTCGAAGCCTAAACTTGTCTGGGTGAAAGAGTGGGCTGCACAAAAGATCCTAAGGGACGCGGTGCTTTGGGCCTTTATGATTGAATTGAATGTATCTATACAAAGAAATAACAATATTCATTAAGTTATATTATGATTATGTGGAAATATATAATGATCATATGGGGCTATACTATGGTTGTGTGGTATACTAGTTAAATCAATTTATCATATTACGATTGTAAGAAACTTAATTATGATCAAATGGAATTATACAATAATGATATGTAACTATTTATTGATCAAGGAAAAGAACATTGTAATAATATATGGTCATATTATGGTTATAGAAAAGCATTTTAATTAAAGTGGTTATGATTAAAACAGGGGGCAAATTACGGCATTAGATATCGAATTACATTTTGTTCGATCGATCGAGTTTTCTTTACATTTGGTGTAG
>NDXZ01064211.1:6413-16570 GCA_003055125.1 Paykullia maculata | reverse complement strand
CCTTCTGGACCTAAACAGAAAGCGGCTAAAGGACATGGGGGCTGCCATCACCGGACACTGTCGTTTTGGCAGACATGCGGAAAGGATGGAACTTCCCACCAACGTTTTCTGCAAAAGCTGTCACGACGCAGAGGAGGAGGAAACTATGCATAACCTTCTATGCCTCTTCCCTGCACTGGATGACGCGCGGGAGACTTACCTCGGAGCGCGCAGATTGCATGATTTGTCGGACCTGGCCGGGACAAATCTGGCCAACTTGGCGTCCTTCGTGAGGGACTGCGGTTGGTTCGGCGACCAAGACCCGAACGTAACGGCTGCTGGCACTGTAGCCATACGACCTGGACGATGAACTTATCTTTCAAGTCCAGATTCTCCCTTCTTTTATATTCTTATTTCTATGATCTATTTGATATAATTTCCTCTCTTTTCTCTTCCTTTTTTCTTCAAAGGTATCACAAAGGGACCGTATGCATCGGACCCAAGTGAGCTGGGTCTCTGTCTTTCCTACACTGCTGCCTACTCACCTAACCTAACCTATTTTATTATAAAGCAAAGGATTGTAGCTAAAGTCCAAAATACCAGCTATAAAGGATATAAACAAGTGAATGAGGGTTGTTTAAATAAAAGATTTTCGGAAAGTAAAGCAAATCTTAAACAAGTAAAACTAATAAATATTTAGCTTATAGAGCTTAGAAGCAATATTTAAAAAAAATTATGTAAAAGATATTATGCAAAGAAATTATTCTACAAAATTAAGTCAGACTAAAGTTAGTTCAGGCTATCTAGTCGGCTCAGACCCTAAATGAGTCGACTCAAAACTGCACCATTAACTTATAGACAGGTCTTATTAGTTAAGGCTAGTCGCACTATAGTTTGGTCAGATCTATGTTTGTACTGTCATGTTTTAATCATGGTGTTTAGCTCAGTTGACTTACGAGAGATTAGTTTTACACTTTGTTTTTGCTATTTTAATGGATTAATGAAATTAGTTTATTGATAGTACAAGATCATCACGTAAAACACTACTATATAGAAAAATATAATATCCTTGTTTGTATAACCAGTTTTCCCATTTCAAGCATCATGCAGTTAAGCTTCCGCTTCCGAGTATTAAACAAACATGATAGTTTTGTCAGAAGAGTTTTTAATACAGTTTTGCTAGACAATGTTCCACTTATTATCGAAAAATAAGAAAAAAACCGAATATTTTTGACTTTACAAACATTCGATATTTTCAACAAAGCTTTATATTTGTTTATTTATTTTCAGTCAAGAAATGAGATGTAAGTAAATTTAATGAACCAAAATTTAAAAAAATCAAATAACTTTTATCTTTATATACGTATTTATGCTTTACTATGTCTCTTGAGAAAAAGGATTTCATTTCTCTAACAGTAAATGGATGAGAAATAATTATCCTGTTATTCTTAATCACATATAGTCACAGTAGTCGAAATATACTTTTTTCTTACTGTGCTCATCTAAGCCCAGAATATTTCAAACACGGATAAAAATTTATTTGAATTTCTTTAAAGCAATGCGAGAGAAGTAATAATTGTACTACTAACACAGCTGCAAGTAAACTATATGAATTGTGTTAAATGGTAGAGTGTAATATTGGGTATGATTGCTGGAGAAGCATTTGCATTGATGCCATTGAGCTTTAGCTGTTTGTGTTTTTCAGAAAAGAAAAAAATATTTTTTAAAACAGTGGGATCAAATTTCAAATAGTCTCAAAGTTTTATTTAATCAGGTTACAGTATTTTAAGAACAAGATTTAAATTGAAGCCAATTCAGATAAACTCTTAGTTAAAATTAGACTGTAATTTACTTTGATTTAGGTCAATTGTGGTTGCAGTCCATACGGGCTCTATAAAGGCTTTTAAAACCATAGTTTTTCAAAAATCTTATATTGTACGATTATAGTCTAGCGAGACTTTTCACAAGTTTCACAATATTCTGGCCATACAATGATCAATTATTACTTTATTGTTAAACGTTAGAGTATCGTCTAAGCCACTGTGTTGCGGTTCAACAAAATTATTTTTAAAATAAGGTTAAATAAAAGTATATATGTGTACGTATACATGTATGTGTGTTTGTACTATTGCCATCTTCTCTTAATTTATAAGTTTATTTCATTTTCGACTCACACACCATCAGGAAATTCACAAAATGAAGCACATTTTTGCCAATGTAAACAGGATAATTATGAACATGTTAAGTGATGTTTATATTACTTGCACATTTATTTTGTTCAAATAATAAAGTACATAAAAATAAACGAGAGAATTTATTAAGAACCTAACAGTGTGTGGCAGTCTTTAGGGAGACAACTTTAAGGATGCAAGTTGGTTGAATGCATTCACCAAAGATTTGCTTTTAATAAAAATTTTGGGGAATTGAATACGTAAAGCAGCAGATGCAACTATATTAAAAGATTATTAAAGGAAATTGAAAAACAAAGATAGAGATTCACTTAATATTTCTGGTTGTTGCCAAAAGAAGAAGAATACAAATATTATAGATGAAAAGGTCAATTGGGGGAACTTACAGGGCAAATTGTTAAAATATATGCATGTTATAATGGTTAATTATATTTTTAAATACGTTTAAGTTTTAGTTTTTAAAAGAGACTTTAATAATAAAAAGTTTTCCAAAAACATAATTTATCTGCTTAGACTCAAATCAAATTTCTTCCATAATTATCCTTTAAATGTGTGACTTCAAAACAACCTCTTCCACGAAAAACATAAAGTTTAGCAACATCAGCGCAGTTATAGTTTCCTCCCAGTCAAATCTCTTAGCCACACAGATACTTCCTTAAATTTATATCTAATATACACAAAGCAATATTATATCCTTTAACACTTAAGTTCAAATTTAACTTTCTTTAACTTAATAATATTATCTGTCTGTGGGTATTTATCTTTTAAATTGTTGTTAGTGGTTTTAATATGATGGTGATAAACATTAACACCAACAATAACAATAATGTTTGACCTGTTTAGATATACCCACACGACAAAGTTTGTAAACACAAATAAAAAAAAAACATGTGGGGACATACATCTGTGTCTGTATGTGTCACATACATCGTTATATGCTACAAAAAGGCATGACTGCAGTTTGTGGTACTTAGTTGAACTAACACAAGTGTAAAAAACATCCTTTTATATGAAATGTCCCAAGCATCGTAGCAAATAATGCAAGATAATGTGAAGAAGTGATATAAAGTGTGGGTGTTAAGGATAGAGGGACAGTCACTCATATGTAGAAACACGCTTAATATTGTGGTGACAACATGCTGCAAACTTTGTTTTTTTTTTCGTTTTTGTTTTGATATTTTATAAATTTTTGTTTTTTGTGTTGTTCCTGTAACTGTAACAAAATGTTAAATGTTGTTTGTTTTATGTTAGAGAAAAGTCAGAAGGACATGCCATCGCAAAAATGTAACTTTAACAAAACTTGTTTATGATAAATAAAATTTTATCTAGAAAATACAATTTTTTCAGAACTTTTTTATATTAATATTGAATAAGGAAACTCAAATGTTTCCTAATTTATTTCAAATTAGTTAGGGATTATAATAAATAATAATACTTACAACTCTTGTAAATTATACATTTTATTAAGACCTTCTGGCATAGAACTAATCAAATTATCATCCAATTCTCTGAAAGTAAACAAAATGAAAAAAGATATAAAATAAAAGTTTACTATATGCTATAGAAGAGGTATAAAAAGTTTTTGGTGTAATTTAGGATTATTTAAATAGTTTTAGTTACTGCAAAAAAGAAACTGATACTTGAATTTTATTTTTAGTTTTAGCCATATAACCCTTCTTTAATAAAAATTTATTTTATTTTACTTTTTTTTTAAGTTTTAGGCAAAATTTTATTGCAGGATATTAATTTGTTTTTAGACAATGGATTTTTTCGTTAGTAAAAGAATACTTTGTAATAAAGAATTAACTTTAAAACATAGAAGTTCTTTCTATAACTTAATTTAAATATTTGTATAATATAACTTTTATTTACTTCGCAAACATTTTCTTTACTTTGTAATGAGTACAAATGCTAATTGACTCTATATGTACTACTTACGTGGAGGTATTTACTATGGTCGAACTCATTATCAATAACGTATTATAGATGGCTTTGTGAGGACAAAAATAAGTCTTGTTACTACTGAATGATACATTTTATGGAAATATGTACTTACGATCAACAACGCGTCATAAAAATGTTTAACCAAATGAGAATTATAATAAATAATTTAAGTAGCTCCAAACAATTTTTATAATAGTAGTGTATGCTGTGTTTATATCTTAGTAGGCATATGAAAAATAAGTAATGATATAATATAATATAATGATTATATAATCTTGTCATTGGAAAATAAATTCGTTGTAATGAAGACAGTATGTAGTAGCCATTGAAAGGTACGCCAATTTGTAAATGACATGTCATTACCACCAAGCTTCTGGGTATATGATTTAAAAATCACTTACAACTGCTTAATTTTAACTCCTTTTCTTATTAATATACAGTTATGTCATGTTGCAAAGATTTGCTTTTCAAGTCCGTCTTTTTATAATTTATTTAAACAACATAAATCACTTTTAATCAGAAAAAAACTAAATAGTAGTTTTAAGACAAGTGGCAATTTTTTGCAGACAAAAACCATATTGTGCTTTCGAAATTTTTTGTCAGTCTTTAAACTCAATTTCCTAAATTATTAAAACATGGTTTGACCTAAATATAAAGTGTTTGGAGCAGGGGTGGGGCCTCACATTATGTTATAATTTATGCTTGTGTGTGAATCAGCAAAACAATAAAGTTGTACAAAGATAAACATTTTTTTAGGGCCAGCATAGAAATGTTTCGTTTTTGTAATTCAATTTTAACCTTTTTTTTATAGAGTTTGTTAAATATTCAAAAGTAATTTTTCTTTTATTTTACTTTTTAGAAAAATCAAAACAAGAATTTAATACAGTAACACAATAATTTACAAAATCGTTCTACTAGTTTTCCTTGAACATTTAATTAAGTGTTAATTTAAGTAGCTTCACACTATTCTACAAGTCGTTAGATCTTTATTGGATTTTGTAAGAGCAAAATAAAATGATTTCTGATCTGATCTGATCTGCGCTTAGCAACCAAACGGTTGTAAACTAAGAATTTTGCCATCACTGGCTTAGAGGCATAGAAATTAACAAAAAATTCAAATTAGAAAAGTTTGTGATAAAGAAATTTTCTATTGACTTTACTTATATAATGAAATAGAAACAATATATGGATAAGGAAATTTGATTTAAGACAATTAATTTTAGTTATTGATTGCACAACGGTTGGTTTACTTGGTGGTTCGCTACGATCAAACTATCAAGTGGGTCGAATGACACCGTTTTGACGATCGAATTTATTTATCCGCAAAATTAAAACGTAAATAAATAATCTTACGCAAAATTCTTAATAACCTTCTGACAATATCTCTCAAAAATGTGTTTCCTACTTTTATTCAATTTTTATTCTACTCAATTGTTGTTCTTGTTTTTTATTGCTACTTCTGTTGTTTTTTATTTATTATTGTTTAAATTGCAATAAGTTTTGTGAGTCAGCTGTTGACAATTGTTTGTTGTTAATACTTTTTCCATATTTATTATTTTTCAATTTTATTGTTTTAAAGGAAATCGTGTTTAGAAAATATGTTGAAGGAAAACAATGTGGGAGGACATTGCTAAAGAGAGAAAAATCTTCATAAATTTGTTCATCGTAGAAAATATGTACTTACAAATATGAAAATACATACATATGTATATTAAAAACTTGCACGTTATAATACACATACTTATGTACATACAAAAAAATATATAGTTTTCTTCCGTTCTTGCCGTTTTTATATATATTTTTTTTAATTTAACAGTTTAGAGTAAATATGTTGACAAGTTGTTTTTGGTGAGGTTTAAAAAGTTTAGGTCAAAATTTTCAAATTTAAAAAAGAGTTCCTTTTTATAAATCTGCTATTTTTAATTTTTAACAAAATATTAAAATTTTTTAGTTTCAACTAATTTTTTATTTATTTTGGCTTAAGATTATTATTTAATTTCTTCATTAGGAAAAAATTAATTTGTTGTTTGTGGTAATCAAAAGATTATTCTAGAAAACTAAGTTTCCCGACACTACGCGAGTGGCATGCATTTTTGAAGCCAGCTACGATTTCATCACCAACACTCTTTGATCGATATTTAAGTGTTGGATGTAAATAACATCTATTTAACTCACAGTTTATTCGGTAACATAAATTTTATTATAATTCGTTATTTAAAAAAATAAATAAAAAAATTCTTGCTCAAAAATTTCCCCAAAATGTTGCCTTCGTTCATTTTATTGTCTGCCATTGTACTTACGTTACAAAAACTATACTCGAATTTATAATATTTTTCCCTGCACTCCTTCCAAAGAATCTAATGTTATTTATATACAATATTTTTTACAGGTGGTTTATAAAAATGCTCGTACAATAGAAACCTTTAAACTGCAAAAACCCAGAAACTATAAAATATTTTTATATTTGCATATCAGTGCATGCAAAAGCATGCATGAAAGATAAATCGTTAAAGTCAGCCAAAAGTTGCAAACAAAACGGTTTGAAAAAAATAGAAAATGCTAAATAAATTTATGGCTTTAAATTTATATTAAAGCTTCATTTGTCCGCTGCCTAAGAACAATGCGCTTTGTTTAAAGAGTTGTTAACATTTTTAAGACACATAAATTATTTAAAGTGTTAAATAAGTTTTTAAACATGTTAAAAGCAAAATGCATTAAAGTGATTTTGTAGAGGTGATGGGTAGATAACACGCACATTAAGTCTTAGGAAGTACATAATGATTTTGATGGAAATAAAGTAAAAAGGTAAATAATGTTGTTTAGATTATGAAATGACTTGCTGGCGGGAAGATTTAAGAGGCAGATATTATTGTTTAGACAAGTTGTTTTTAATTTAGACAAAGTGCTTGAAGCAGATAAAACAATGAAAAAATAATATCTATAATAAAAGAACTCACTCTGGGAGTTAAGTTTAAATTAACTGAAGATTATGACATTGGCTATTCTTTTAAACTCGAGAGTTTTATGCAATATGTGTCCAAAATAATTGAAAGTCAACATAAGCTAAGCCGCTAGTTTTTATGTACATAAAGTTTCTAGTAATTAATATTTATTACTTAATTTTTACTATTTTAAGAATAGCTATATAGTAAGCAGTTTTATTGTATAAACAAACCGTTGACGGTAGTTTAAATGTTTACCGGCGCCGAAAAAGTCGTAACCATTTAAAACTACAGTTTTAAGTAGCGTTTTTTTTTATATCCTGTTATAAGAAACATGTTAAAAATAACAAACAGAAAATAATCGTGAATTTTCACATACAACATTTGAAACATTTTCTTTAAATAGAAAATTTGTTAAAATTATCTATAATAACCTTTTAAAAAATCTCAGCATTAGAAGAAAGTTTAATGTAAAATAAAAATATGCCTTCAAAAATATATTTTGAAAAATCTGAATTAAAAGAGCAAACCATGATACAATTATCCACTTTGAAGCAAACTTTTGAACATATTTTCGAAAAATAGTAATTTTATTTTACTTAAAAAAAACCTAAAAATAACTAAATATCATAATAATATTCTTTCAATTTAATTTGTTATGAAAAACTTTCTGTTACTTACACTTTTTAACCTTTTACATCTAATAAAAAAAACCATTTAAATATATTTATAAAGTATATCTAAAGGATAAAAAATAGTTTTTAAAACTAAAGAATAATACTTACAGAATTTTCAAAGCAGTTAAATTTGTAAAGGCGCCAGACGAGATTTTCATGATTTGATTACGTTTCAAAAGACTGTAAATAAAGAGAAGTATGTAGACATTATTTAAAAGCAATAAAAAGTCATATGCAGCTAAGAAAAATAAAAAATAGTATTAAAAAAAAACATCTAAAAATCCCGTATTATTGCATATATTTTGCTAAGCAAACAAAGGAACATTTCGCAGAAAAAAAGAAATCAATAAATTTTAAACGCTTCAGTAAACTGTTATAATGCTTAGAAAATCATTGCATACTTTAAGTGAGCGCACAAGTAAACTTAGAAAATCATAGCAAAAACTGTAGTGGTTAAGTTTTCTATAGCGAAAGTAAAAATCTAACATGAAGTATGTAAAAAATATTTTATAAAACGTTGAAATCAGCACATTATGTATTTCACACTTTTTTTTAACTATTGAGATTATAGCATGCTTTTGGAACTTGAAAAATATGCTCTATTTATTTTGAGTAATGATTAGGAATGATGCTTTCATGCTGGCGGTTAAAATTAAACTACATAAAAAAATAATAATTTTACTGCAATTATTTTCAATGTTTTACTGAAAAACAAAATTATTCAATACTTACAGCACCACTAGATTTGGCATTCGGGGAAAGTCTTCATCGTTAATTATTGTCAATAAATTGCTGCCAAGATTGCTGCATATAGTTGGGAGACAAAACGAATTTTATTTTGTGTTACAAAAAAAATTTATGTAAAAATTTTGTTTGAATTTAAATATTTACTTGTTAGCTACAATTTATAGGACAATTAAGTTAATACTACTACATATTAAATATTTTTTGTGAAAGTTTTAAATTAAAATTAAAAATATATTTCACGTCAAGTGAACCAACTTTTAAAAACGATGTCTTCCGATCGGAAATTTGCACCATAGTTAGTTCTATTAGATAGTAGCTCAGACGCAATTTTTCAACAAGATCGGTCATGAACTCTCAGAGTTAGAGAGGGTCAAAATTTGACCTTTTGATCAAAAAGGTGTTCTTTTCCATGTAACTTATTACCTATTGCTCTTAGCAAAATTAGTCCCAAATAGCTTAGATAGCTATTTTTTCAATCTTTCCAAAAAAAAATTTTGTAACTCAAGGCAAGGATTTTTCAATATGGTAAAAATGCACTATTTTGAATATTTCCTTATTTGTGTGTTAGTGTTTCTAAAACTTCAAAAAAACTTATACTAAAAAACTAGACAAATTAACCTTTCTGACGGTATATAACATACCTAACTGAAACTTCATACCGCCAATAACGCTGTTTCTTAAAAACTGTTTTCCGAACGTCTTTAGAATGACAATAAATATTTTTTAAAACGCAATTCGTTACTTTGCTTGTTTACGCCTAGACGATGCCAATGCATAAAAAAATTATGCACACATTACAACAAAATCAATAAGTAAAAAAAGAATTTTACCTGCTTTAACATATAGTTAAATTAACTATGAGAGTCAAAAGTGAGTAAACACCAGTATTCCGTTTCTCTAAGAAAATATATATAAAAAATTATATTTATATAGATTTTCTTTCAAAAACAAAATAGCTTATTCATTATTTTTAACGGTAAAATATAACAAATTGTTTGGGTTTACTACCAATTATTTTTTTACACTTTTAAACAAAAAAATTAAAAAATAATGCCTCAAAAGTTAGTATACACCTACATAAAACTAAACATATATTTATAAAATTCCTAATTTTTTTGGAAACTAATTTGTTTGGCCTCTCTTAGCTTTTTTTACACATTTTATTCTATTTGATATAGATTCCACCAACTTTTTGGTGTACTCGGTTGAAATTTTGGCCCATTCCTCTCTTAAAGCTTCTTCTAGGGTTTCTTGGCTAGTTATGTTCCTTTTATGGATCTTTCAGTCTAAATAATCCCAAATATTATCAATAGGATTGAGATTTGGGGAATATGGTGGATGACAAAGTTGGCTTAAAGTTCGATATATCATCGTTTTGTTGGAGGATCCAATGTCCAGGCAAATCCAATTTAGCGACGCTTGGTGGAACATTTTTTGCTAAGATCTGTATAAAGTCTTGAGCATTCATTGTCGTGTTAATAAAGTCAAGCTCTCCAACTCCAGATGCCGCAAACACCCCCACTCCATAACGGAGCCGCTACAGTGTATTAAATATTTTGCTCCGCCAACTCCTGATTTTTTTTTGCCTCCAAATTTTCGATGTTTTTCTACACTAAAAAGCTCAAATTTACAAAAATCTCCGATTTGTTTTTGAAAGAACTTTCTTTTAAGCAAAAAAA
>NDXZ01064201.1:0-10904 GCA_003055125.1 Paykullia maculata | reverse complement strand
GTGTGTAACAAGACTAGAAAGAAAAACAACCAGTGTATGACGAAAAAATGATTGTTATTGATGTTTTCTGCTGGTTTATTGTGCATTTTTAAGTTTTTTTTTACATTTATTTGTTGTCTGGCGTTTATATATACATATATATATTTTTTTTTAAACCTACAAGTTGTAGGCCACAACTTAAGTGCTAATCTTACAACTATTTCCAAATTATTTTTTAACAATTTTACTTGTTATTGATTAGAAAATTGTTGGTGTTCGCTTCAAACATTTTTGAGGACGTCATTAGGTATTTTTCCAAACTAGCAAAACCTTCACCTGTTGTTTTCTTAATTTTGAAAATGTTTGCTAATTTTATAGTCTAAAAAATTAAGAAACCAAAATGTTGTTAACATATGACTCAATCATCTTTTCCGCTTGGCAATAAAAGCTTAAAGCAGCTCTTTAAGCGTGTGTGTGTGTTTGTGTGGATTTAATATTTTTCTCACCCTTTTCCTATTTTTGTGTTGCTTTTAGTATTTGCTACTGGTGCTACTGTAATCGCTATATCGTTTTTTTGCTGCTGCCGAGGCCTGTGTATATATTAAAACCAGGCTTGTAATTTCTAAAAGTGGTTGTTGTTTTGAAAATGGTCAATGTTCCACCTATACCACCACTTTTATGCAGTACACCTCCGCCCATTGATTTCGGTGAAGACGATGGGGATGTGGGCGCTCTGACGCCTACGTTCGACTGTGTAAACAATGACGATTTTGATGACTTTTTAACCGTCGACAATTCAAGAAGTAATGGTAAGTTGAAACATTATTTTTCTGCTATTTTTTATTATTGATATGGTTTTTTGCCGATTAGTAAAGTTAAAATAACGGTTATAGAATCAAAATTCCAAAACGTTCAGTGCAAAAGAATAAATACACTTTTTGTAAATTATGTGTTAGTACTTTCAACGCCCAATTGATACTCTTAAGTTGTTCTTTTATTTAAAATTTTTAAACGTTTAAGTAAATTAAGACTGAGAATAACTCTTCCATAATTTACTAGCTTAACTGTAACTATTATGTTCTATTAAAAATGTTTGTAATTATTAGTTCCTTATTTACGTTATCAATCAAACCTAAACCTAAAAAATGTTAAAATATACCAAAACTTTATAGAAAATCGTTTAAAGGTATGTGCTTTGCTTAAGAAGAACATAGGTATAACCTGCATATCGTTCGCAATTTTATAATTCTTAACTGTATATACAAGCTAATATTTTATAACAGCTGTTTTATCCAACTTTAAAAATGAATATATTTTAGAACCGCTACCATCACCGCGGCCTTCTTCAGTATGTGATTTACCAGTAGTCAGTATTTATGATGGCTTAATACCGCCAGAAGATGAAGAAGATCCAAGAAATACCACAACTTCTTCGACACCAACATTAATTGACCAAAATAGCAAAGATTCTAACAATACTAATAAATCGAAACAAATAACAGAGGCAATTAATTTTGACGTAAAAAATACATATGAAGACACGAAACACAATGTAAATCCAGCTACAGAAAACATAAAAACGGACACCAAGGCCAAACAGGTTTTACAAACAGAATCAGAAAAGTTTCAACGATGTAGTCAGACCGAGTGTCCACAAATTACAAAGCCCTTAGATACTATCAGTATAAATAAAAATACTAAAGATTTAACTATTGACACAACTCTAAATGTGGACTTCATAAAAATCAATAGTAGTAATAAAACGAATATCAGCTGTATGCAAAATATGGTTTCCATTGAAGATCTGGAAGATGATTTAAGTGATGACGAACTGTATTCGCCAAAAACACCTAAACAATTTATTGAAACTGATAGTTTTAATGACTATTTTAGAATAGAAGAAATTAAAACAGCCTTTAATGCAAAAATAGAAACAAAATCAAACGATTCTAAAGATTTAGATGACAAATCTTTAGATTCTTTGGACAATTATGAATGTATCTTACAAGAAAATGATAATGAATTTAAATCATTCTCCAGTAGTAGTTTAATACAAAATAACTTTGCTATACCACCACCACTGCAAGACGACTCGGTTAGTATTAATGATGATTTCGGTGATTTTACAGATTTTCAAGATTTCAGTACGGCAGGAACAGTTACATCTGCAGAAACTCAAAGTTATTTCAATAATACAGTACCTGTCAATGACATTAACAACATGCAACAAAATAATACCAACAATTTAGAGTTTAATGGCTTAAATAATTTTGACAATTTTAATACATTTAGGGATACTACCTTAAAGGAAAAGTCTAAACAAAACTCGTTAGATTTACAAACAAAATCTCAGGAAACTTTAAATGATAATTACAAAGACTTTACTAATATAAGTTCCACTTTGGCAGTCAAAGAGAATTTACCATCAACAGATGAAAATAGCAATTTAGCTAATAGCTATGGTAACTTTATTCCAAAAGCTAAAGATAATGATGGTTTTGTAAGTTTTTCTGAAGTTTCTGAGCCTCCACAAACTCCGAAAAACATAAATACCGAAAAACAAGAAATTACTGAGCAGCCAATTGTAATAACCAAGAATATCTCCAACGAGGATGACGAATTTAATGATTTTGCCGATTTTGAATCACATTCGGTTCAACCTCAAATTAAAGAAAATCTTGATAAAGAAATGCCAGCATTTAACTCAGACTTGCAAAGCAATATCAGTAATAACATTGATAAGCATGATGACGATGATGATGATTTTGGTGATTTTTATACAGCTCAGCCTATAGCGCCAACTATCTCTAGCCCAGCAAGAACTAGTCAAAACACAACTGCGAAAGCCAATCCTGCGTCACTAACTCTACATAATCTTAATGAACGCATATCGAAAATATTACAGTCAATGTTTACTCCAGTCGTAAACTCAGCTGCCGAAATTGTTGATAAACCCAAGACTTATAAAATACAAGATATACCTTTTACCTCTATAGATGCAGCAAAAGCTTTGGAATATCATTGGCTTAACTCTGACACCCGCCATTCGTTTATACGTTCTTTAGGCATAGATTCAAGAAATATTGTAAGTTTAATCAGCTCTTCAGTTTATAGCGGAATTGTTCAGTTTTTTTTTCATTAATTAATGTTTGTGATTCTTTAAAGCTTTTTGGTGAAAATTGGAACCCCTTGTTGCCGCGTTTTGCAGCAAATTTAAGCTTTAATCCTTTAAAGCCTATGAAACCTGTCCAATCATCCTATAGTACAGCTGATATTAATTCTGTTTTAGAACCTATTCCTGTTAATACCTTAGAATCAGAAAAAAAATTAAATGGATCAGTTTGTGTTAAAAAGGAAACATTGAATTTAGATGGAAAAACTCCAAGCGCTGATAAGCAAATTACTAAAGGTAGGTTTATCTACCAAACTTAGTAAACAATTAGAAATGAATCATGAAACTTTTTCACGAAAAATATCTCTTTCCATTCTAATAAAAAAACTAACATTTTCTTCTAGCTTTTAAAGACATCGACCTAGAATCTGCGGTGACAGCCGCTGCCACAACATACATATCTTGTACCCACGATAGTTGGATCTTCGCTTCGGATCGACCTAAGTTCAACCCGGCCAAAGATTTTCAACTTAGCGATAGCGACAACTGTGCCAAAAGACAGGTTTTCTCCCAAGAAAGAAATTTCGATGACAGCAGATCTATTACAACAACAACGTGTATGCCCTATGTAGCCCATGAACCACCTCCAGCTGCGCCAGTAACGTTAAAAGTATTTGAAAATCCACTTGAAAATAAGAAGACATTTTCAGAAACACCACCCATTAGTGAAATGGAATCGGTGACGGCATTCGTACCACCACTATCAACTGCCACAATGGACAAAGAATTGCCACCAACACAAATTTTTAATAATGTAGATGATTTTGTTGAAGAAAACTTGAAAAATACCCTAGATATAAATGAAGTGGTAGTGACATCAACCTTTACGGGATCCTTCAAAGAAACCCACATTTATACACCATCCAAGACAAATGAACATGAAAGCAAGCATGCAGTTCCAACAGTGGCGCCCACAATGTCATCATCACCTACAAAATCAGCACATATAGATTTTGATTACGAAAAGGCTGCCATGGGTGTAATAATTGACGAAACTGTTGTTAAAAAAGAATACAGAGATGTGGAATACAATCCACCCTTTACCATGGAATCTTTGAGTAAATCTGTTACAAAAGCGAACATTTTTGAGTCAAATGCTTATGTAAACACTAATGCCAGTATGAACATTTTATGTGCAAATGATGAAAAAATGTCGTTGGAATCTTCGGCTGTTAAAGAAGAACAAGAATCGAATGATGATTTTAGCGAATTTCAATCAGTGACAAGTGACATTACTTTACCCACACCAGCTGTTACACCAAAGTCATTAGCAGTAACAACGCAGATTTCAAAACCTTTAAAAGTATTAAAAAGTACAACTGTTTCACATGGTGGTATGATTTTAAGTCCGGCCATATTAATACCACAGGCAATATCCCTAGAAAATCAAAAACCTAAAATTGAATGGGGCGGTTCTACGACAACTATTAATCCAGAGGAATTGGCACGCATAGAGGAATTGTTCCCTGAACCAAGATCACTTAAATCTTCCAATGGTTCAAATTCATCTCAAAAATCTACTCCTACCCACCAAGTAGCCTCTACACCCTCCATAAGTGCTACCGTAGCCAATAAGGAATTAGAGAACAATGTGAACGATGATGATGATGACTGGTCTGATTTTGTTTCAGTTACCGTAACAAATAATGCCACTACAAATAGAGCGGGTAGCAATAACAATATTTTGACAAAAAGTTCAGCTATTTCTCCATTTAAGCAAAGATCTCTTGGTGCAACATATAAAATGCCACCATCCTCAATACACAATAATTTTAATAATGATGACGAATGGTCTGAATTTGTTTCGAGTGCTCCGCTCTCTCAACAGCCATCCTCATATAAAGTTCCACAATTTAATAGTGGTGCCTGGCAGAATGCAAATTTCTATAATAACCCCTTAAGCATGTATCACAAGGGACCCTTAAATATTCCCCCAGCAACAGCAACTCTGCCATCTCAAAAATTTCTTAATAATAACAATAACAACTACAATATCTCACAACAGCCATACCAAATTGCAAATAACACAGCACCTGTTGTGATGAGCAACAATCAGAAACCGCCCAACAATGCGTACCAGCAACAGCAGCGAGTTCATGTTATGCAAAACTTTTCCACAGCACCAGTACCTATTCCTGAACGTCTTGCAGCAGTTACTACTGCCGCTGGTAAAAACAATCAATTCCAATCTATAGGGTCGGCAAAAGTAGCACCTAGAATAGCGTTGATACCCGATTTGGGTTTTGTTGCTCCAGCCATACCCACTCACACCTCGTTCATTAACAATTTGCCCAAACCAAATATAAATACAAAAAAATGACGTTTGCTTAATCAAACTCATCACCATCAACGTCAATCTACACACAGTCACAGTTTCCACCACATCCAAAATGTCCATCAACAACAGCAACATTCCCTTTCGACTACATTAAAAACGACCGCCATGATGTCGAAAAATACTTATCGTACCAATAATGCAAATGTATGTGTGTCTAGTAACAGTGATGATATTCTAATATAAAAACAATTTTAAATAAAACAAATTATTATAAGTCCGTTACTAACACTTAAAATTTTGTTTTTACCATTAATAAGTTTTTCAAGAAGATTATTTAAAAATTTTCAGTATAAAACTTTTAATTACTTTAAAATTACACAAAAGAAAAAACCTCCGCTTTTTAATGAAAAAAAAATGTTTATTCGTACTTAATTCAGTTATTGTTTTAGTTAAGTTTAATTTGTAACGCTGGTTTTAGTTTAGTTGAAAACTAAAAAACAATCTGAACAGTTTTTGGCCTATTTTAAATGCGTTTGTTTTTTTTTAGAAATTATTTTATTTAAGGTAATAAGATTGTAAATATTAAATTCACACATTAATTTAATTGGCTTTAGCATGTTTAAGAGAAAATGTTTCTTGTTTCTTTGTTTTAATCAAACGATTTCGATTTTATTATCCTTCCTTTGGAAGCGAAAATTAAATATAAGTTATGATTTTTTATTTATTTTAAAACATATTATAACCAAAAGCAAACATCAACTATTATATTGTTAAAAAAAAGACACAACCGAAATATGAAATGTATGTAGATAAAATAAATATATTGTTATAATACATTCAAAACAAACAAAAAACGCTTGTAAATTTCTGAAAAAAATATTTTAAGTTTAAAATTGGTATTAAATGGCATTTTGTTCAATCGATTTTGTGTTGACAACAATTCACTGTGCGCCGCTCTGCTATTTGTTGGGGTTGCGCAAAACTTTAGGTCTCGTGCTGTTTATACCGAACACCAAAAACAAAATGGTGTTTGTATTCATTTTGTCATTTTGTTTATAACTTATTGAAATATTTATTTATACAGTATCAAGGCGAATATATATCAGGTGGCCTCAGTTAATCAGCTGATTATTTTTTTTCGTCACGATAATGTCAAACTCCATACATAAAAAATAATTTTCTCTCTCTTCTTCGTCACGATAATGTCAAACTTCATATAAAAAAAAATTGATAAAAAAAATCCTCTCCGAACTGAGGCCACCTGATATTAATTCGCCTTGTACAGTATCCTTATATATGCATGTACATACATATACATACATATCTATGTATATATGACATGTATATTTTCTAAAACCTTAGAGAAATCCATGACGATCTATCGTTTGCTCCTCCGTTCTTAAAAAGCACTACATAGCTCGAACAGAGGACATAGAGGAATGAATTTGGATAAAATATTTCTTATACATTAAAATAATACAAAAATATATTATTTTTTTTGATGAGGAAAGACTACCTGATAATCAATACGCCTTGACACATACTGTTGGTCAAAATTAAATCGATAAAGATAAATCGCAATAAATAATTACAAATTGCTATAAATAGTAACGACATTTTGAGCCGTCGACATGGCTGTGTCGTCAAAGAGGGTAATATGTATGTATCTATTGTATCCATTTTCTGAATGTCACTGTAACGAATCCTTGGTAACCAGTTTTTATATGTTAACTTTCATTTCTCTGTAAAAAGTAATTAGTATAATAAATATATACTTATGTACATACATATAAACACACAAAAAAATATATTTTTTTGTAATATTTAGTAAACAAAAAAATAAATACAAACGAAATGACCAAACAAAATTCAACACATAAATTAGATGGATTTGGTTTATTGGATTATAAAAAGCCTTTGGGCAAACAGCAAGATTTAAGAACATCTACTTATTTGGGACACAAGGCGATGAATGATACTATGTTGGGCAATAAAATAAATGTAAAATATAAACAAACAAAGCCTTACGAAGAGGATTCAGTTTTAGAAGAACACAGAACCAGCAATTATAAAGCGAACTATATTTGGAAGGTAAAAAACAACAACATTCAGTCAAACATGCAATATCTAATATAATCATTTTATAACATTTAGTTTGGAAACGCCGAAGAAGTTCGAAATGTAACTTTAGATAGAAAAATTTACTATATGAAACCATTTTACGACTGTAACCTAAAATTTCTTAAACGGGCCATGCGACCAGCTAGCAGTGTAACACAATCTGACTATATTTGGCAACCAAAAGTCGCTACCTTTCCTACGCAGCCCATAAAGTTACCTGCGCCCGTTGCAAATACAAAAATTGTTATAGATCTTAATAAACCTGGATATTCAAAATATTTAGATTCAAATGCTACAACTACAAGTATAGACTACTGTTATCGCTCTCCCAAAGACATCATGAACGGTATTGCAGCCAAGGATGGAATAACATTTTGGAATTGGAAAGACATTGAATATCGCGAGAAAAAAGTGTTTCGTGCATATGATTCACAATTATGCGATAAATTGCCCTCGAAAGACTGTACAAAAAGACGTTGTGAATTTCCCAGTTCAGTGAAAGCCGTACCTAATTCAGGTTTAACCACAGAAGTGCGAGAAAACTATATAGAACCAAACAAACGTTCCATACATTATGACGACATGCATATACGAAATGATTTGACTTTTGTGACTACTGAGCCACTGATTGACAAAACTGAATATAGTCTCTTGGGTTCGGGAGAATGTCTACAAAAATATATTTAGGTGCAAAAGCGATATTTTTAAAATTTCTGTTCTAAATTCTTAATCATATAATTTCTAATAAATTTATCCAAATAAACAATTTTTGGAGATAAAAAAATTTTGTTTCTAATTCTGTGGTTATATACAATACTTACATATGCACATGCATACATACTTATGTACATATATCAAAAAATCCGCCAATACCTCATTAAATACATATTGATGTACATACTTATACTCCTGCGCTTTTGCGTAACTTTTAAGAATTATACAGTGTCACAAAAATGGGATTTTTCGGAGAAAAATGCACATATGTAATAGAACTCTGGGACTCTGGATCCTTAAACATCGTTGATTTGGCCATGTCCGTCTGTCCGTTGGTTGAAATCAAGTTTTCGTAGCTCCCTTGGTCACCCAGTGTTGTATGTGGTATCAAATACGTTCGAGAAAATCGGTATTGAAAACTGGCAAGATCCATCAATAACCGGCTTTTTTTACACAAAAAAATTATTTTTTTTTTACACAAAAAAATTTTTGTTTTACAGCTTTGCAATAAACTACAAATATATGTATGTATATACCCTTCACTATTTGGCCACACAAATATAACGCTCTTACTTGTTTCTATTTCAGTTAAGTACTAATTTTTGCCTGCCTGGCCCACAAAATGCGAACAAATTTAAACTTTTTGCTTGAAATATATGTATTTATTCGAAAGAAAATATTGTTTGCATTTTGTGGGCCAGGCAGTAAATTTAGATATTTAAAGTTAGCTTACCAACCAGGCAGATACAAACAAAGGGTACATATTAAAAATTAAACTTTTCGTCATAAAAATATCATTAAAATTTGTTTTAATTAACTTTGTTATATTTATTAATACTTATTTAATAATACTAGGCGACGAGTGAATAAATAATAATTAAATATGCAAATTGTAACATACATACATACATATGTACATACATGTATTTATGTAAGTGATAAATTATTAAATTTTAATTTTATCATAACCGACAAAACCTTGGCCTTTAACTTTCGATATTCAACATTTTAACGCAATTTTCTATTTGACAGCTTTCATTCATCGGTTCACCTTAAAATACATAAGTGTACATACCCCTATACCTACATACATATTTACATATTCATTCATTTTTTAAGCATATTGTAAACATATTTTTCAAAAAAAAAACAACTTAATTGTTCTCATTTAATATATGTATGTATACATATGTATGAACATACATACGTACATTTATTATTTTTTTAATTAAAAAAATATTTAATATACAAAAATAAAAGTGATCATCGTACCCTTATTGCAGATACGATATGAATCATTAATTCATTCATACAGTGTGTGTTTAACTCCAGTCTATTGCGGCGTTAAGAAAAGAAGACACAAAACATATGTATTCGTTTATTCACATCGCACTCTTGATAAGTATCGATAAAATACAAGTATACAATAAGCTTATATATATTGCACTGTATGACAATCGCAAGATTTTGAACTATATAGGTATTAAATATAATTTTAAAGTTGAATTACATGAATGAATTTTAAATATTTTTTATAAAAAGTTATAATTGAAAGTCTTTATGAAATAGGTATGAGCATGATTTTTTTAGTCAAGTATTAATACTTAAAATATTTTTTGTAAAACCTTAGTTTTAAATGAAACATATTTATGTATGTCGCTATCGACGTCATTAGCTAAATATGTATGTCTTTTAAAAATGAAACTAAACGTTATCGTTTTTGTTTTTCAAAATTTTGTTTTTGTATTACCCAGCTAACAAACTATCAAATAAATATTTGAACACAGTATTTTCGATCGAAACCACTGTTTATTGTTTTATTATTATTTACGAGAAATGGTGCCAGATAGTTACAATTTATATTAAGTAAAAGTGATGAAAAAATTACTCTTTTATATAATTCTTGACGTGTTGTAAAAAATTAATAAATGCTTTTATGTATGCATATGAAAAAGTTTATGACAAATTTTCAATAAAAGCGTGTAGTTTGATCTGGCATACATATGAGCTGCAAAACCTACATCTAATATGTAAAAAACATTTAGTGTGAGACCTGCTTTACTCATTTACTAATTGATTGTAGCGATTGTATGAATCGGAATAATATTACTAAATGGAAATACACCCAGTTAATAAAAACCATAGAACAAGACTTTAGTTTATTAAAGAACTTTAAAGAATGTAGTCAGCTCTATTGATAAGAAATTTTAAAGCGAAGTCAACAAATACTTCTTAAGTTACAAAAATATACAAAATAATTGTTTCAACAGTGGAAAGCTGCAAAGTTTTTTGAAATGTGCAAAGTGATACAAAATTAATTATTATACATATTTTGGAAACAAAAAAATCAAGATTGTCATAAATTTTTTTAATTTTCTTTCGCCTCTCTATTTAAATTGTCATTTTACAAACGATTTTTAATTTTTGTCATTAGGCGCCTGTGCAAGTGTTATTAAGTTTGATTTTTGTTTTCTACAAAAGTTCACTTTAGATACTATGCCAGATCAATATAAAAAACGTTCAAATTGAATTTTCCATCAATCAAACTTTTTGTGATTTTTGTGCATTAAATAGGTATTCAAAATTATTAAAATTTCTTTGCTTATTATACCCTTCACCTTAGGTGATAAGGGTATATAT
>NDXZ01064147.1:0-16673 GCA_003055125.1 Paykullia maculata | reverse complement strand
GAGAAAAAACACCTGGTTGGCCAAAAGGTCAAACTTTGACCCCCTCTAACTCGGAGAGTTCTTGACCGATCTTTTTAAAAATTTGTGTCTAAGCTACTTTTCAATAGCACTAACTATGGTCCAAATTTCATCCGAATCGATTTTTCAAGTTGGTCCACTTGACGTGAAATGACCTATATATGTATGTATGTAGTTACATACATACTTACATATGACTATAACACACAAAAAATAATAATATTTCAGGAAAAGAAAGAACATATTCAATAATAGTTTTGATAGAAAAAAAAAACACAAAGAAAAAAGTTTATTTCTTTAGAAATTTCTTAGATGTTGCTTTGTGTTTCTCTTTAAGCCACTTGAAGTTTAGAAAACTAATATTAAAACCATCAGAATAAGTTAGTTATTTAGTAAGATGCTAAAGCAAAGCAACGTATAATGGCAGCATTATTCACACATACATACAGACATACATCCTATAAACACTTTAGTATTCAAACTTACCAAAAAAAAAAACTAAAAAACTTTAACTTAAACTTAAACTTATATTAAAAACTTATTGCAGCTTAAAGAGTAAAGTCAATTATAGCCTTAAAAAAAAGTTAATTGAAAAGGATTGTTGGCAAAAAAAAAGAGTAAAGAAAAGCTGATATAAAAACTTTTTAATTACAATTATGAAGGCACCATCTACTAGAGTTCTCTGGCAAAGCAGACGACTGTCATACCAACATCTAAATGATTGTAATCAATAAAGGTAATTATTATTATTGTTGTTGTTTTTTTTTTTTCTTTTTGCTTTATTATGAACATTATCCTTTACTTGTGCCCTCAATAGACAATGAAAGAAAAGTGATACTGTTAATTAAAAAGTTCATAAAGTGTTGGTCCCCACTTCGATTAATGACAGTTTAAGATTCAAAGTGTTGAAATTAAAAGTTTACTGCAAGAGATTATTAATTAAGAAACATTAGGAAAAGTGTTCAAGTTTAAATACGGCTGTGGAAGGTATTGAATATTGGAAGGGATTTAAGCAAAAGAGTTTTAATTCGTTTTTGTTTATTCTTGTGGTTGTGAAAAAGTTTAGCAGTTAATGAGTTTTACTTATTTGTTGTTAAAAAAAAATATTTTCTTCGACAATTTTTGTCCAATTTTTACTCAAATTTAATTCAATCAGAAGTGCAAAATCTTTTTTTAGATGGTTATTTTTAATAGCGGTTTTTAGAGCTGGCAACTCTTTTATCAATTTGGTTTGCTATTTTATTATGTTAGAACAGCGTTAACAACTTGAGCAAAGTTATTCCAGAAATTGTACTACGTCTATTTTACAATCGACACAACTGTTCATTCGAACGACCTTTTTCATTTACAATGTTACGTTGTCGCATTACGTATACATAAAATAATAATACGTAACGTAACGTCACCCAGCGCGCACCGAAAGATAATGGTTTATGATTTATTTTAAAAGGAAAATAAAATATAACATTTTCTCAATTATTACACATTTTTTGAAAGCGGTATGTAAAATTAGGTTTTAATTTGTTGAAAATATTTTTGTAATTTAAGAATGTAATGGGGGACATTATATTATCGAACGAATGCAATAAAATGATTCTGTTGATAAAAAAAAATTGTTTAAGATTAAAGAAGAAGACCTGGGAAGGTCTCGTGTCTCCCAGAAAAAGATCGAGAAACCCCCACTATGTACTTACAAGAATTCAGTCATGCGAACGAATTTCCTCAGCGCTTCCCATACTACACTTCCTAAGTACGTCACGTCTGGTTTTATGACAGGCATAAAACAATAGGCCTTTGTCTGTGTAAAAGCAGGGCAATGACAAAGGAAATGTTCTATCGTTTCGATGTCCCTCAAGCACACCCTGCAATCGCTATTGCAAGTGTGTTTGCAGGTTCGAGTGCCCTGTCAGCACACCCCCCGGCGGTAGTTAGAAAAGCATCATAATGATGTCTCCATCATGGTGTTAATGCCCTCGAGGCAAGGAGACTTACCTTAGCCTCGGGTGGCTGGACCCTAATTGGTGATTCACCAGAATCAATCTGGTTCCACGGGAACCAGTAAGCCCCCAGAACTTGTCCTGGACTGGTTATTAGTTGAAGTCCCTTCGGGGTCCACGTGGTGGCTGTGGTTGATTACCTGGGTTTCGCATTAGCAGAACTAGCAGAAAAGAGGTGTCAAATTGGCTGATATGTCTTAGGAGTTATTTCGGACGATTTCTATGAGTGTTACTAATAACACATGCTGTGCAATAGAAGATCGGAGTCCTGGCTGATGCTTGTGCTAGTGACAGACTTCGGTCAGCCGGATCTTCTCAGGCTCTGCCTTATAGTAAGCAGGTCTGACAGCATAGGGTAACTAGATAGCCCGAGCTCTTGAGCAAGGTACCTACTCTATTATTCAGAATCATAATGGATGAAAAAGTTCTAAGTCACACAGGGGCGATGGTTAACGCATACTAATTTAACTCGTGGTTTGACCACTGTTTGGTAATGTCACGAGGTGACGGTACAGACACGAATCTATTTCACGTATGTCCCGTCAGCAGACCAGTTCCAGTTTTCCTAATTTCAAAATCTTCCAAGTTCTTTCCTTATCTCGGTCACCCTATAGGTGTCTAGTCTTTTTGCCAACTGTTTCATTATTCCATAGTGCCTTGTGGATCATTTCAACTCGACCTTCGTTCTAACAAAGGGCATCAGCTTCTCTAGGTCTACTGCCTGAAGTTGTCTAGCCTCGATCGCCAGATTTTTCGCTAGTTCATTCCCGATTACGCCGTAATGGCCAGGTACCCATTAGTTGCGTTATTAGCCATGTTCTGAATAATTGTTATTTATCTACTTGCATTCCAACACTGTCCGAGATTTGTTTCTATCGGACATTATTGCTTCTAACGTTGCACAGCATTTTTTTTTTGAGCCAGACCTAACATTCCTAAGACAATGTTATAATAAAAACCTGTCCATTTTTTGATAGTGCTTTGTTTATAAGGATCATATTATGATTAATATTAAAAAATTTTAAGAAAGATATTAGAATGTAATACCCGCAGTATGAACTTAAAGATGCCTTAGAATATTTTAAATTAAATTAAGCAAAAATACTTTTGCATGAGATAATAATTCAGTAATAAAAATGTTGCCTTTAAAGTAAAGGTTTCCTTAATTTGAAATATTCTAAAGGTATCGTTAAGAGAAAAAAATAACTGTCATCAGGGATAAGTTGCTAAATTATTGCAATTATTTAAAGTTTTATTACAAAAGGATCAAAATTTTTATAAAATAAATCTTGAGTAGAAACTACTTAAAGAAAATTTCGCAATTTTTTTTTTTTTTTGTTTTACAAAATTAATTTGTTATCAAAAAACTACAAAAACACACAAAGAAAAAATATGATTAGTGGAATCATAAACTGTTTTAAAATTATTTGTAATTTATAAAAAAAAAAAAATTGTTTAAACTAAAAAAGCTTAACCATAACTTTTTGTAAAATTAATAAAAAGAAAATTTTCCATTAAAATAAAATAAAATCTATTTAATACTTATGACTTAAAAAATACATTTTTGTTAAACTTAAACACCAAACAATATCAAACTTTTAAAAATAATTCGTTATTTTTATTAACGCCCCAAACTAACCCTATTATCCTTCTGCTTTAACAACTTCAAATCGTTGTTTGTTTATAGAGGAGGGGATTCACCGCAAAAACAGTTTATGTTTAGTGAATAATAATGTGAAGTGTTATGCAACGATTTAACACCCTGGTGAATTATTTATTCGGGCGTTTTTGGCTGTTTCTGTTACCACACAAAACTGTCAACATGACACTATACCAAAACAAAACACGCATAAACACAAACACACACACACACAAATTTACTTCATACGAATATTTAAAGAATGTAGGTATGTAGCTGTATCGTTCCACCGAGTAAAATGTTAACATCCGTTGACTTATCAAGCATTTAACACTATTATCAATAGTATAACATTTGACCAAATGTGGTTTTAAAATGACAGGGAAAATACACATGAATAACATACATACATATGTACGTACAAAAAGGCCGAATACCTTTGCAAACATACAAATTAAAACAAATATACACTTTGAACTCCAAATAGGAATTTGTTTATTGGGCGGACGGCCTCAATGAAATGATGCCTTAATGTTGTACAAAGAGGTGCAACCATAAAGAAGAACTTGTTGCATCGTTAGCATCACTAGCAACAGTAAACACATAACCACAAGTATCTCAGTGATTCCCAACTTTAAATTTTCCTTTTTTTTTTAAATTTACGATAAGAAAATTTATGACAAGTTTTTGATTTATAACAGTTTTTTAATATATTTTTTTACGTTTCATAAAGTTATTAAAAAAAAGTATTATCATTAATGTTTGTGAAAAAGTTTTTTTTAGGACTTTTCTATTTCGCATTCAGAGAAAATTCTTACAGCAATCGGTGCTTGTAATTCGGTAAATTCCCATACATTTTAATGTTAAAAAATTAAATAAAAAACTTAAAAACTTAACAACAAAAATTTATAAAGGGTTTACCGAATTGCGGTGTGAACTCCACTATTAGAAAATAATTTTGTGGTATACATTTGTATTGCTAAACATTTTTTGTCTGCTAAATATAAATAACTTGACTACATTCCTTGTTTAAAATTTTAAATATCCTATCGAAAACTTTGTTATGAATTGCTTTTACTCAATAACATACTTTTCAATAAGTATTACATACCATTTACATAAGAAATAGTTTTCTAATGACAAGATTGCAATGTTAAACGTGAATTCTTATAAAGGGTGTTTTTTATAGAGATATAGAAGTTTGAAATGGAATAAAACAAAGATGAATTTTTTTAATTGACATGAAATTTAATTTATTCGAAAGATAATCTTCTGGCATTATAATTTAAATATGACTTCTGGCATATGACTGCCACGGCTGGCTCGAACGTAGTCTAATCTGAAAGTCCAAGTTTCAATGACTTTTTCCAACATATGTGGCCGTATATCGGCAATAACGCGGCGAGTGTTGTCCTCCAAGTGGTCAATCGTTTCGGGCTTATCGGCGTAGACTAGCGACTTCACATATCCCCACAGAAAATAGTCTGACGGCGTTAAATCCCACAATCTTGGAGACCAATTCACGAGTCCGAAACGTGATTTCCTCCAATAAATCAATTGTGGCACGAGCTGTTTGACATGTTGCCTTGTTGGAACCACAGCACATCATGGTTGTTCAGTTGATGAACGAAAAAGTCAGTAATCATGGCTCTATAGCGGTCGCCATTGACTGTTATGTTCTGACCAGCATGGTTTTCCAAGAAGTACGGACCAATGATTCCACCAACCCATAAGGCACACCAAACAGTCAGTTTTTCTGGATGTAACGGTGTCTCAACAAACTCTTGAGGATTATCATCACTCCTAATACGGCAGTTTTGTTTATTGACATATCCATTCAAACAAAAATGAGCTTCATTGCTAAACAAAATTCGCTTATGAAAATAGGGATCAATGGCAATCTTGTTTTGGGACAAATTTGCACAATGTGGAAACGTTGTTCAGGCGTCAGTCTATTCATGTTGAAATGCCAAACCAAACTAAACATAAATCACTTGACAGCTGACAAAATGGGGAAAAGTGTTGCCAACTTAAAGTTGTATACCTCTATAAAAAAACGCCCTTTATATTAGATATCTACTAAGAAATCAAAGCTGCATACGTTTCTTCTGTAAAAATTGTTAACAGCTACTCGAAAGGTTTTTTCTAAGTGTTTCTGTAAAACGTATCGTTGAGAAATAACAAGCCTCAGTATCGCTCTCAGATCTATGGCTTTCATTATTGATAATGAGTTCTGTAAGTTCATACAATCAAATTGATATTTTACTTAATACAAGCAAGTAGTTTTAAAACATTTTAAAAGTTATCACTTATTCAATTTCTGATTGGTAATCTACAGGGGCTGCTCTATTCATTAATAGTAAGTATGTAGTTACTTAATGACATACAAGTAATGACTTTACAAAATTCCTATTTGTAAACGAGCGTGGTAATGACTTATTTAGGGCTCTATTTGTTGTGTTAAAATACCAAAAGGTAAGTAGTGCAACTACAGTAACTTGACATTTTTTCTCATTACAAAGCAGTGCAAGTTTTTGCTGTCACCAAAAATGCATAAATAATGATGTATGTAAGTGGAAACAAATATGTTTTTTTTAGCAAATTATTTGTTTATATATAACAAGCATTTTGTAATGAAATATTCTTCTTAATGTTTGTTGATTCTCAAACATATTTTCTCATATAGAACTAAATTTAATGGAATAAAAGATACATATTTTGTTTAAAACTCTAGCACTAGTTTAAAAATATTTTACAAAGTCTATGTTGCCACTTCTTTCTTAACACAAATGCTTGAAAAAGACTTTCAAAGGCCTTTTTTATTAGTTTTTTAATTTAATTTTTTCATTTATGAATGTGTCTTTCTGTCTTTATGTATTTTTATCTTTATTTCCAATTGTTCTGTTAATATCTTTGTCTGCCTTTCTGTCCGTCTGACTGTGTGTGATTGTTTTATAAAGCCTTAACATATGTTTAACATGTTTGAATCAATGTATGGCTTTGTATGTATGCGTGTTTACACGCATATGAAAGAAAACACAAGTTTTGTTTGCATGTACATACATACATATGTATATATGTATGCACGTATGTGCCTGTGAAATAATAATCTTAATAAACAAATAAATAAATTGAGTTTTATTTATGAAAATTATGTTCAAATTGTAGAAGATTGTTAAGTTTTGTTATAAATGATACTCCAACTACTATTTAATTTGCAAATAAATTATGATTATGCAAAAGTTTAATATTTAATTAAGTTTTATGTTCGTTTAAGAGAGACTATAATCATAAATAATAAGAGAAATGAAGAGGTATATATTTTAGGGAAAATCTTAAGGATATTGTTATAAATATGAAACTGATTGAAAATGTTTCATAAATGTAGAATTAATCGAAAACTTGCCATAAACAGAGAAACGAAAAAACATTTATTTTTCTAGAATTTTTTTAAAATCTTTTTTGAATGGAAAGATTTTATTTTTTTTTTTGGGCTTTGTTAGTTCATTTGCTGTGGCAATGAAAATAAAGGAAATACTTTTTTCCGACACCAGCTGAGTGGAATGCATTTTCAAAACCAGCGGCGGTTTTAACATTCATTATTCGGTACTATTAGTTTTGAATATAAAAACCAAATGATTATAAATAATTTACAACTGAAGCTTTTTTTTATTTTTTGTTTGTTTATTTTTCTTTTTGAATTTGCATAGTTTTTTGTTTTTAAATCAATTTACATCTGCTAGTGCTACCTTAACAGTTACAAATACCAAATCGTATTCTCCACTAGTTGTACAAATCTGATTTACAATGTCGTAAAAATGGCACCAGGAATGGATAACTTGATGCGCTTGTACTTCTCACACTATTTTAAAATTCATTTTTGTAAGTTTTTATTTAATAAATCATAAGCATCAATGTAAGCGTTTATAAGTAAAAGATTTAAAAAAATGTTTTTTTATAAATAAAAATTCATTTTCCACCCCTGTTTATAAACTGATATATTAATAGGATATCAATTTATGCTGAATATCTTTTATGCTTTTTTATGCTTTTGCAAAATAGCAGAAAATAATTTTTAAAGTTTAACAAATCAAACTTGCAACAGAGTTTTTACAACTACCGTAATTGTATTTCTACAGTCTACAATTTACAACAGGTTGTGAATTAGTTAAATATGAGTTTATGTTTTCCCAAATGTATTCGTATTAAACTAATTGTAGTTTCTAGCGTATGTATGTGTTTGTATCTCCTCCTTTTTAATTGACAACATTTGAGATTTTGCTGGGTTTTACATTGCGTAAATAACCAAATGCAAACGTTATGGTATTGTCATAGGTTTGGCACCACACACACACACACACACACTGAAACGATAAAATCTCTACAGTATCAATTTAATTCAGCATTACAATAAATATGTATAATCGGAGGGCACCATGAAAAATGGCCCCAAAAAACAGGAAAAATGGCCCCAAAGTTTTTTATGAATTTACAAGGAAAGGGAAAACAGCCCCAAAATCATATATGAAAAATGGCCCAAAAATATTATATAAAATATTGGCAAAATGCAAAATGGCCCCAAAGTTAAGAACTTAAAAATGGCCCCAATTTTTTATAGTGAAAAAAAACAATACTAAAATTTGGGGCAATTTTTCCTGTTTTTTAGGGAAATTTTTCCATTTTGAACTTTGGGTGATCTTTCATTTCGGGAATCAACCAAAATTCTTAAAATCCTTGGGCTTTTTTTTAATTTTTCGATACCATTTAAAATGGTTAACTGAAAAGCGTTCAAAGTTCAAAAAGGAAAAATTACCCTAAAAAACCAGGAAAAATTATTCCAAAAAACAGGAAAGATTGCCCCAAACTTTCGTGTTGTTGTTTTTTCACTGTAAAAAATTGGGGCCATTTTTCATTTTTCAACTTTGGGGCCATTTTTCATAGTAACAAAAATTTTAATAACGAAAAATGGCCCCAAAATTTTAAAAAGTTTGGGGTGACTTCAAAAATGAAAAATGGCCCAAACTTTCGTGTTGTTGTTTTCAATGTAAAAAATAGGGGCCATTTTTCATGGTGCCTAAACGGAGCATTTAAACTGTAAAATCTATGAAATTTAAATTAAACATGACCATCTAATATTATTGTTTGTATTTGTGTAATTCTTGGAAATATTTAGGAAATTAGGCTAAAAATGTTTGTATACAAATGTATATTAAAATGTATCTATGTACGTTTACGTATGTTAATATCCTTTCTATTACATTATATCCTTACAAAACTCAACATGTCTTTTCTTGTAAATATTTTATGAAGGTGTTTCTTATGAATTTATAAACAAATTTACTTTTAATAAATACTTGTAATAATTAAAATGTTGATTTGGGAATTGTTGAAAATATCTGTTGGTTGTGTATTTAGTAAATATCTGTGTTACTACACACACTCAAAATGTATTTATGTGCATATTTTACATTTTCACCAATTTTTATAATTATATACATATGTATGTATGTTTGAGACTATGCGATTTGATCTTTTCATTATTAGTGAAATATTAAAAGTAAACTTAAGATACTTAAGGCATTAGAGTTTATCGAAAACGTGTTGCAACATAAGGATTTTTCTGGGTGTTGTAATGCAATAGAATTTGTTATAGTAATTAAGAGATAAGCAGCAATTAATTAAATAAATTAATTCTAAATAGAAAGTGTTTGGCATTTGAATATGAATTTATAATTGTAAAATTATTTTTGAAACTGTTAACATTTATCATAAGTGTAAATATAATTTAAAGAATAGACATAGATACGTAAAAGAGAATAATAAATAATAAATATGTTTCAAAAAATGTTGTTTAAAAAATCTAGAAGATTTTTTAAAGTTAAAGTAATTTTTGTGGTATGACGACAATTAGAAGCATGTTTAAATATGTCACTATAAATTTATTTAATGAATACCCTCACATGATTTTAAACCAAAATGAAATAAATTTGATCTAGTATAAACACCACTAAGGCTAAAAGACGATCGTGTAGAAGATTGTTATACTCAAGTATACCTTCGTACTGGTTAATTTATGTCCTACCTGACCTAAAATAGTTATCGCAACGTATAAAAAAGATACCTGGCAAATATTTGTAAAAACAAAATTCCTAAATAACAAAAAAAAAGTCTTATCAACCCTTTTTTAAAACTTCATCTAGAATATTTTCGTACAACTTACTGAAAGGAGGAGGTTATCTTTTGAATGTTTAAAGATATATAAGCCCGAAACTACATTTTTTCCTTAATTAATCCATTATCGCCTACTGTCCCCATATAAGGACACTTGTTCAACTGATGGAAACTCATTGAAAACCGTTGTGTCTCTTAATGTAAAAACAAATATCTCCTCTTAAAGGTTTAAACAAATCGTAGAAAAGCTTATAAGGTGCTATAGCAAATGCAAATGCTATTTTTAGTCCCATTAGTTGCACACGCTAATTCGGTTTACTTTGTTGATTTCAAATTTGCTATTTTTTGTGCTAATTGGTTTAAAATAAAAAACTACTTATTATTTATTATCCGAATAGTGTGTTAAAAATTTAAGAATCATTTAATGAAAGAAAAAGTTTAACATTTTATTATAAGGTATGGTTTAGTTAGTCTGTCCCCAATTAGGGATAAAGGGCTTTACAAATAAAACATAAAAATTTTTATATTTTAATAAATTCTTGTTATTAAGTCCATATTAAAACAATAAATATTAGAAAAAATAAAATATTTTGCTAGCAGTTTCTTTTTGGGCGTTAATGGGTTAAAGATAAAAATTATCAACATCATCAGCACAACAGTGCTTACCATTGACCATCGATTTTCTTTTCTATTCATGATTTTTTTTAGTCAGGCGGAAAGCCTCATGATGGTCAACTTTCCCTTTTGAAATTTCTATGAACTTTTTTCCTAAGTTTTGCACGTGGCAACTGAGTTAGTCACGTGGCAACTGAGTCAGTAGTTTTTAGTTTCAATATTAATAAGAAAACTATTAAGAAAAAAATGATTGTCGCTTACCACTAGTTT
Organism: Paykullia maculata; assembly: GCA_003055125.1. NCBI lineage: Eukaryota > Metazoa > Arthropoda > Insecta > Diptera > Rhinophoridae > Paykullia > Paykullia maculata. Next base: position 5,963 of record NDXZ01064147.1, on the reverse strand, counting down.
CATTTGCCAATGCTTGAGCTCCAGAATGATGTTGTTGGTGTTGATGTGATGCAGCTTGTGATGATTGTAGTGCTTGTTGGTGCTGATGCTGTTGTTGTAGATGTACGTTTGTAGGACAAAAAGCACCACCGCTACCCATAGCCGAAGGTAGAGCAGCAGTTTGTCCTACAGCTCCCGAAATATTTGAGCCATAGTTATTAGTGGGGCGATATGTAGGCGGAGGAGAAACCGAGTCGCAGTGTCCGGCTGGTAGTGGGGGCGGAGGACCATAATGTGAAGGTGGCGGTCCAGATCCACCGTAATGGTGTGGAGGTGGAGGCATACCGAGATGTTCACCAGCCGCCTGTTGATATTGGTGATGCACGTGTGAATGGGCATATTGATTATGATGATGACCAGCACCGTGCGGTGACATGTGATGAGCGTGATAGGCAGCAGCAGCTGCTGCAGCTGCGGCAGCATACGATGGAGGTGGTGGTCCGTGATGTTCGAGGGGACCTTGTTCGGTATGTATGCCAAGATCGGCTGGATTATAAAGACCAGCGGCAGCACTGAGAGTTTCACTTAGGGAAGTGCCAGCAGAAGTTTGTGTCGTATTAGTACCAGAAGCCGGTGGAGGGCTGGCAGTTCCATGACCTTAAAATTAGATTTAAATAAAAATTTTAAAAAAATATATATGTATATTTAATGAGCAGATAGTCAATAATAGATACATACTAATTAATACACATACATTTGTATTTTGTACAAACGAAACATTTTAAAAACATTTTCTTTAAAATGATAACTTTTTACAAATGAAACAAAAATCTTTTAATAAAAAGAAAACGTTTATATGTACATACACATGCATGTTTGTCAAAAATGTGTAAACATTTTTCAACTCACCTTCACTTGCTGTAGCTGTAGCACCAGGTGGCAACATACTCGACAAAGCACTCAAGGGAGTATACGACTTTGGTGGGGGTTCTGTTGAACCAGGACGCACCATACGCTCTTCTGTTACACTGGACTGTACACGATATTGCATTTTACAATAGGCCTCTTGGCTAGAACCAGTGGTGGAATTGACGTAGACCCCTGTTATGGTAACATCGGTATCCTGGACAATAACTACGCTCGAAGAGGTTGGACGACTGGAGTCTTTAGCATCCTTAGTACTATTAGTGGTGCTACTACTGCCCGACGAAGTGGATGTAGTAGTGGTAGTTGTATCAGTATTAGTTTCTTTGGTTTCTTTAGAGTACTTAGAATCGTTACTCTCTTCGCATATATTCAAAGGTTTCTCCAACTTAGTGGGTGCATAGAGAGTAGCCGCTGATTTAGCTGCTTGTATGTTGGACTGTTTGACGGCAGAATCCTGGGCTGTGTCTTTTGCAGCTGCAGAAGCTGTACCTGCGATACTTGAAGAACTGTTAGCAGCGCTAGAAGAAGTTGTAGCTGTAGTTGACGTTACAGTGGCTGTTGGTACTGCAGCAGCAGAATTTATTTTTATTTTATTTTCTTTTGCTGTCGCTTTAGTTTCTTTAGATTTCTTACTGGGTGTATTTTGTTCGTCTTCGTAGGTTTCATAGTCACTTAGCTGCCCCAGATTGCGATCCAAATGTCGTTCCACTTCATAGGTAGCAGCCACTATGGCACTGGCATTCAAACTGGCCATACGTTTGCGCGCCAATATACCCTTATAGTCTCCAATTAGATCTTCTTTAAAAATACGCTTTCGCTTTTTAGGTGGTTTTTTGGCTTCAGTTATTTTTAGTTTTTGCAATTTGTCTTTCTCCTGTTGTTCCTCCTTATCACTATACTCAGAATTGCCTTCATCTTCTGAACTGCCCGTGGCCAGTTTTACCACTTTCTTAAGGGGCTTTTTGATCTTGGTATATTTTCTTTTAACCTTAATGGGTTCTTTGTCTTTAGTTTCATCTTTGCCGATCTGCGATTTTTCCTCCAATTCTTTTTTATCTTTAATTTGTTGCAATTTTTCTTCTTTTTCCTTTTTGGCTTGAAGTTTCTTTTGTAACTTTTTCTTTTTAATTCTTAAAATATCGATTTCATCAAGCTCACAATCACTATCGAATTCCCAATGTTTACCTATACCTCTGCCTCCGGGCACATTTCGTAGTTCGCGTTTAGGCTCTTCCGGAGGTTCTTCTTCACTTTCATCTTTGGTACTCTCCTCTATTTTAAGGGGATCCTCCAGCCCTTTCTCTTTCTTGGCTTTGGCTTTATCATCAACTTTGTGCAAGTTTTCTTTGAGCTTCTCAGTTTTCTCCTTTTCGGCTTCTTTCTCTTTATCTTTCTCTCTTTCTTTCTGCTTTTCTTTTTCATCATCACTATTATCTAGCGTTCTTATTTTGGGCGGTAATAAGGTGGCCTTTGATAGACCCAACTCGTAAGCCGTTCTCGATTCATTTTCATATAAACACTGCACCTTAGCAAGGGCATTTAGAGAAGCCATTCTATGTCTTTTTTGACTAAACACTATTAAGCTTTTCTCATCTTCTGAATCACTATCCTCAGAGGAACTATTTTGGGCTTTATTTGATTTCTGTTTGGTTTTGTCAGTTTTTTTAACCACCTTACCCTTAACCACTTTGGATACTTTAGCTATTTGCTTAATGGGTTTCTTTTTAATTGTCTTGATTTTTTGATTGATTTTCAAAGACTTTTTCGGCAGCTTTACTGATCTCTTAACGGATTTCTTGTTCGATTTCTCCTCCACAGCATCGGAAGATGATTTTTCCTCTGAGCTTATTTCCGCCTCCTTAATTTCCCTGATACTGTTTCGATCAGTTTCAGTTATTTGTTGTTTTTTGGGAGTTTCCTGTTTAGTTTTAATAGATTTACTTGAAGATTCGTTTTTGAGTGTGTTATTTTTAAGATTCTCCTCCCTTTTCAGTTTCTCCTTAGTTTGCAAGGTCTTGAGACTTTCTTCTTTTTCCTTGACATCTTCCTTTTCTGTGACTTTCAATGGAATGTCTTCTTTATTGGGTTTATCTTTATTGCTGCAACATTTTTGTGCTTCTTTCTTTACAGGCGTTTTATTTTCTGTTAATTTTTTGTCTTCAGCTTCTACTGAAAACTCTCGAAGATTCTTTAGGGTTGGCAAATCCATTTTAATAAATTCTTCATCTTCAGAACCTGATTTGAAATCGTATATATCGTTAGTTGAGGACTGTTTCTTTTCTGCTGGCACTGCCGAGGCTTTTGCTGTTAAAACCTTATTCACCTGTACTTTCTTAAGTGGTTTAGAGATTTTCGTTTTAATAGGATTGACTCTAAATTTTGTTTGGAATCTTGGTTTAATATTTGATATTTTACCAATGGGACTCTTAGTTGATAAAACAAGATTTTTAGCTTTCTCCTTGTGTTTACTATGCCCTACAGATTCAATAGTTTTCAGAGATTTATCTTCTTTTTTCTCCTTTAGTCCTCCATTTAGTTCTTCTTCCATTTTCTGTGGGTTTTTGTTAAGACCTTCCGATTCTTCTTTAAGTTTAATCGTGTAGACTTCTTCCAATCTATTCTTGAAGCCTTTTTGTTTTGCGATTTCTTCCATTTCCATTTGTACTATCTCAGCATTAGTATCTATGACCACCTTAAGTATCTCTTCCTTTTCTTCAAACACATCATCTGATTTATTGCACTTCGTTTCGCTTATATTTGATTGTAAAATTTTTTGAGGCGTTGATCCTTTTTTGGGAGATTTCTTTTGATTTTCTTTAGTTTCTGTTGGTTGTTGTTCTTTAAAGGTCAGCTTGTTTTTGACCTTAATTTCTGGTCCAAAACTAACTAGTTTTTTCTTATCATTTACTGCTTCTAACTTTATGCAATCTTCTGTTTTAGTAATCTGGTGTTTTGGTGACTTTTTTTTCGTTAATGTCTCTTCTCGTTGGGAGGGTTCGTTTATAGTTTCCTTCTCGTTGTTATGTAACGTTTTTGAATCTTCCTTTAACATATCACCTTTGTTAATAGTTTCACTTGATGTTTCTTTAGTGTGTTCTTTTTTAGTTTCATCCTTAGCTTTGTTTTGCATTTCTGTTTCGTTTTTCACTTTATCCAATTCTATCTGTTTGTCTTTCGATTCTGTTAATTTATCGGTTTTTGACTTATTTCCATTAACTTTTTTGCTTTTAAGCTGTTGCTCCATACGAGCCTTCTTGGCTGCTATTTTCTTTTTAGTTTCTATCAAAGCTGTGGCTACCTCATCTTTTTGCTGGTCTTTCTCTTTTTCTTTTGCATAGCTTAGGACAACCTGATCTTTCTCTGATCTGATTTTTTCAACCATTTTAGCTTTTCCTGGTTCCAATGTTTCCTTTTCGTTTAATTTTAATTTAACCATTTTCTCTGATAATTTAACTTTATGTGTGTTATCCTTTGGCGTGTTCTTGTTCATATTTTTAGATTTTTCGTTTTGTTTTTGCAAGAACTTTTTTCTTTCCTCCAAATCCTGGTTTTTTGCTCTTTTTATTGGTTTGGGAGTATTTAGAGAAGCTATTACTTTAACAGCTGCAGCTCTTGACTTTGTTTTAACATTCTCGGATATTGAAGATTTTAAACCAAGCTCTTGTATGCTTTGCTCTTTGGGTAAAAGATTATCAAATCCACTGATTTTTATATCCAAACTTTTCAGCATTTTGCTAATAGCTTTAGTTTTCCCATCCCTTTTATCCTGGGGCCTAGTGGAACTACAGCTTGTAGTGCTAGAACTTGAGCTAATATTATCTTCTTTTTCTTTGTTTGAGGTTTCCAACTTTTTAAGTTCTTCTTTGGAATTCGATGTTGCTGTTTTATCCAGGGGGTGTGTTTTATCCTCAACTTCATTAGCACCTCGTTTGATAGTCTCTCGGGAAGTAGCTCTGGTAGTAGCTTTTTTTTCTTCTATTTTTTCCTTAACCTCCACCAACTTATCTTTTGACGGCTCAGCAACTTCGTCTGATTTTTTGGCTGTTTTCTTGGAGGGTGAATTTGTTTTAACCGCTTCTTTTGAGAGTGAAGCTGATAACGTTGTACTGCCACTGACTGCTGTTGAAACCGGTTTTCGGGAAGAAGGCGAATGATTTGCACCACTACTACCAATTGTAGAACGTTTTTTGGGCGCTGAGACTGCGTTCGCTCGTTGCTGTCGCTCAGCAACGGATAAACGCCTTTTCGGTCCCATCCCCCTAAAAATAAACAAAAAAAAAAAATAAATAACTCAGTTTTATTTGAATTTTTTTTTTCAATTCAAAAGATTTATTTTCATAAAAAATAAAGAATTTTTGTTTTACACAACCCACTTTTTAACGGTGTTATGCAAACGCAGTAACTACAAAAAAAATTAAACAAAAGCAACAAATAGAAGAGAAAAGAAACCATATGTCAATACTTCAAATGTACATAACTGCACTTTAAATACTCTCTTTTTGTAGCCATATTTGTGATGATACTACCAAGTACATAGTTGTAGTTGTTTAAGTACTCGAAAGCACAAGTGTAATATTCGTGTAATACAACTACATATGTATGTATGTATATACAAAGATTTATGTTTTTATTTACACTCTAGCACTGTGGCATTTGTAGTTGTTTGTATTTGGTTTTTTTTATTAAAAAACTAAGCACAAACATGAATGTAAAAGAGTGTCCTAAAGGGCCAATAATGATGTCACATAGAAATAAGTTAAAAATCAAATCGAACGGAGCAAGATCGAGAGTATCAAAATTTAAGGAAAATACTTTAAAAAATTTTCGTACACTGAGAGTTTATCCAAATATTACATACGTTTTTTTTTAATAGCATATTCCATAACGATGCGACTTTGTTGGTGGTATCGCATAGCGACATGAGCCATTGGCATGGCTGCCACAAAAATAGCAGCATGCTGTCAAAAATCGTCTCTTATAGATGCAACAAACCCTCCGTACACTTTTTTTAATATTGCCAATAACTTACAGACAAACCTAAACAAGAGCGGCAAGCG
>NDXZ01064135.1:0-12463 GCA_003055125.1 Paykullia maculata | reverse complement strand
AATTATTTTTTTTTTTTTGTAACTTTTGAAAAAGAACCTTTTAAAATTACATTAGTCACACAGAATTATATTCTGTATCGAATCAACGACTTTTATTCATCTGTTCATATAAATTTCATAATCAAAAGTTCTTAATTTTGTTAATTTTGTGTTAAATCTGACCAAGATCCGTACAAATGTCCCTTTTTAATAAGACATTTATATTAATTCAAAAATGTTTGTCTAACAACAATTTATGATATGAAATTTATATTACGTATGTTGTATTGTAGGGTACAATATAATCGGTCTTAATCGCCTATAACTTTCTTTCTTATATTCCATTGTTAAAAACATAAATAAAATATGTATTTAAGTGTCTGTGGGCTTAAGTTTAATAATGAATTCTCATGTATGTATGTGTGGGGCTAAGTGTTTATAATGACTTATTGTTTGTCTTTATACCCTTATTGTTATAAAAATTTAATTACTTACGATTATTGTTTGTTGATTCGTTTATATGAACGGAATTGTGAACTAAATAACAATAAAGTTGAAGGGAAGAAAACATTACAGAAATAGTGTCATATTCGGTTGTGCCGGTGATGAACGGAATCATTAAAGAAAACATATGGTCCTAATTTATAGATTTTGTCTTTTTAGAAAACAGTCATACCAATTTGTATGAGTGACACATTTATTTATCTATGTTGAGTTAGAGCCATGTGCAAAAAAAAACTAAAAAAGAAAAGCTTCTTTAAAGAGGTTATAAAAGAACGTATCAAAACCAAATATATTTTCGTTTTATTAAAGTAATAATTATACAAGGCAAAGAAAAGCACAATTTCAGAGAGAAGAAGATGCAGGTGATTTAAGACAAAATGTTTACCCAATACCAAAACAACAATATAATGGACGATGCTTTAAATAGAATTGCAAAAAGAAATTGTTGCATCTTGACTATTAAATTGAAATGCCTGTAAACTTGTAAATACTATAGACTTTAATTTAGTTTTCTGCTATGACTTAATCTTAATACATAAAATAGCTCCAAAAGCATTTGTTGTCTTTAATTATATATCATTATTTTTATAGTAAAGTTTTGATCTAATTTTCCTTCCTGCCATTAGTAAAAACCACAAAAGTTGTTACCGAAGTAATAAGATCAATCTTAAAAAAACACATGAACTTCCCAAAAAGTCTACAGCATTTAACCTTTAAACAATATTTAAACATTTTCAAGGCACATAAAAATCCAAAGAAGTAGTTTTCTAACACCAGCTACAATTTCACTATCAGCACTTTTTGATCGGTATGTTTAGCATAAGATGTAATGTTCCAAATTACGGCAAATTTAAATTTTACATAAATTTTCCGGCAATAAGATGAATGCAGTCGAACGCTCATAATTCGAACTTCTCTAACTCGAACTAATTAGACAGTCCGTAGCTTTTAAATAATAAAAACATACAATTCCTCTTCTGTAACTCGAATTTTCATAACTCGAACGAACACATGCATATGTATTTTATAACTCGAAGTATTTTACTTGTTTGGTTGGTTTGTTGTTTATTGTTTTGTTCGTTTATTTTGCCTTCTTTTACTTGTTTAGCTCGTTTTTATATATCGGGGAAATCCCTTTAAGTACATCAGAAGTGTCATTTTGTTTGCGTAAGGTACATAAGTGGCATTTTCGCTATACGTACATATAACAAATTATCAAAAAATGTGTATCAAGGCAATTAAACGTATTCTGAAATGTTTGTCGATTAAAGAAAAATATAATCCTATAAAATTAGTGGAAGGTGGGTTGAAGAAAAAGGAAGCAGCTAATAAATATAGTATCACAACTAGTACGGTCTCAACAATTTTTAAAAATAAAGAATTAATTATCAGTTCGTTTGAATGTCTGAATCTCGTTTATGCAGTAAAATTATTAAGACACCAATATATATAAAAATGTCGACAAAGCAGTCCTTCAATGGTTTACAGCAGCTATAAGTCAAAACATGCCTATTTCTGGAGCAATTTTAAAAGAAAGAGCAATGGAGCTTGCAGAACGTTTTTGTGATGATCAGTTTATGGCAAGCACAGCTTGGCTTGATAAATAGAAACAGACTGGCATTATAGTTAAGAAAGTAAAAAACTTACAATTCTTTAACTCAAAGTCTCCGTAAGTTGAAGTTTTTTTTCGGGATAATGGCAATTCGAGTTGTGGAAGTTTGACTGTATTTTGTTGTACTACAACCAGAGTAATAAGCTAATATACCACCCATTTGTATTTTCGTAATACGCAAAAAAATTGCAAAAACAAAAGCAATTACAAAACACAGGAATATCTCTCAATCTGTCGCTTGGTCGTATGATTAATATATTTTTAATAAATCATCAAATATTGATTATACGCACCCTTTATTTCGTTATTTACTCTGCTATTTTTACCTACCTTTCTAGTTTAACTTTAATGATTTAAAGACATGCATATATAAAAGCTTTAATGAAATATGTTATATAATTTTAAAACCAAAACTAGGATGATTATCATTTCTGCTTTGACGCCTCTGATGGCCATAAGTGAGTGTCTAACATCTACATGTACAATAACTCGCGAAAATTCTAATCGTTTTAATAATAATTTTCTTATCAAATAATTACAGTAATTTGTTAGTGCCTTATACAATTTTGTTTTCCTTGTTTTAATAATGAAAACAGGAAATTTAAGACTTATGTCCTTAAAGAAAATTCCAAAGTCTTTTTTTGTGTCTTATTTCATTACCTTAAACCTAATTATAAGGCATGAAGAGTATTAAGTTTACGATTTAAATGTGCTTTACAATAAACTTTAAATTTGTCAGCTGAAGATTGACTTTTGCATGAATTAAGGTACTTAAAAGTTTGGTGAATATTATATTTCAGCTAAGTTTTAGAAACGTCTGCTAGACAGGTGGATTTTAAATGACATCTTTACTTAATTTATTTATATTTGAAGAAAACAAATCATTAACTATGTTCAATGTCAAAACAAATCAAAGCTCTTATGGATTTATAGGCTAAAAGAAAACAGCTAGACTTTTGCTGTTAAAGTATTTACGAAAGAAAACAGCTAGACTTTTGCTGTTAAAGTATTTACGAAAATATTTTTGACTTCAATTTTAATAATTGGCGTTGAACCATAATCTTTGTATTTGTGCCCGCATATGTCTGGAGTATATGTCTGTTGTTTGAAAATCATGAATCTTAATACGTATATTGTAACACTCATGCTAGAGAGCATCAGGTCATTTATATATCCAATTACACCCTTTTATGTTGGTTCGTAAAAGTGAATTATTTATGGTTTTGGATTTCAAACTGTTGACTTTTTTTCCTTAAATTCTGTTACAAAAATATAAAAGTATTTGCTATCCTGGCTGACCAATTTAAAACCCAAAGCATTTTTTTCAGATTTCATAATTCTAAAACAGAAACCATTTTAGTTTTTTTTTTTGCAGCATTTCTCTTTCATCGTATGAATTTTAATTGAGGTATGAATACAAAGCAAACCTTAAAATTATTCAACAGTATTAGAATAGAAACCTCTAAAGCAAAGAGTAAAGTAAAGAGTTTTATAAATAATGTTAGAGAAATTATTCATGCAAATATATTTTTGATTCATATCAAAATATTTTTATATGTTGCAATTTAAATTGATACACACTATGAGGCTTATAAATAAAAGAAACCAAATTGGAACAACTAGATTCTATTAAGAAATATTACATATATATATATATACAAGGACCTGAAAAATTGTTAGGACTTTTAGACAAAATTCATATGAAGGCATGTTTTATAACAAAAAAAAAATTATAAACAAAACAAACTTTTCTTACAAAATCAAGGATCAAAGTTTTATCCCTTTAATAACTTTCTTAAACTCACCAATCGTTGTTGTCTGTCCAAATTTGTTTTTAATAGAACAATTTTTCATTTTCAAATTTAGCCATGAAATACAACCAGGGATTAAACTTATATTATTTAACCACTACAATCATTCATATGATTTTGTTTTAGAAATAAAAAAAATTATTAACCTAATAATTCAGTTTCTGATGATGTCACACCACGAAGTTTTATAAAGTTTATAATTCATAAAATCCTTTTCACTGTAGTATAAGTACCACTTACGAATACCACATTGATACAATACGTGATTAGCTGTTAAGTATAGAAAATCACAATCTTACTTCTACTTTGTTTTTGTTTTAAGTACAAAATATGCATTACATTTTGCACACAACTTTTAATATCATAAGTATCAATATAATTTGATTTTAATGCATTTCATTTTTAACATTATTATTTTCCTCGTTGCCACCTTTATGATCGTATCATCATCAGTAACATTTGCACTAGCATTATATGGCAAATAAGTACATATATCTGCCGATTAGATATTGTAATGAAGCATCACAAATTCTAGATGGCAGGAATTACAGGTTCAACGAATATTTTTCGTACAAAATTTTAAAGTGAAATGTTTAATTTCAATATAAGAAATTTTGTTTTAAAATATACACAGAAGTATGTATCATTGGTCTTTCAAATTAAGTACAAAGGTTTCTAGCAAATAATTATATTCTTCTTATATTCACACGAACTTCTCTATTATTCAATCGAATTCTTTAACTGGAGATACAAAAATACTATTTAAATCTATTTCTACCAATTTGAATATAAAATTATTCGGCTGGCTGGGAAGGCATCAAAAGGAATTAACACCTGTCTCTGAGGAATAAAAATTTCATATGTGGTATTATATTAGTGATGATGATTATAATGAAAGAATAATTATTTTGCTTAAGTGTATAGGCCGCTAAAGCAACCTTTTTGCGATATGATTTCTTATTAAATCAGAGTTTAAAAATTAGTTTGCAGTTTTTTAAGAGTGACGTAAAGAGATTTTATTTCGATTTACTTATTAGTATTTTATGGATTCAAAATTATTTATGTCATGCCATTTTTGTAGTAGTGAATGAGGCAATTTATCAACCAGCTTGATTTAAGGTGGCCAGATTATCAGCAGCGCTAGTATGCTGGCTTTTAGCTCCGTCTAGGGCTCGCCATTTCGGGTGTGGTTCTTGCCGACTTTTTGGTCCTCTACTTACTATTTATACAAAACAAAATCAAAGCAGCCTTTCAACATAGTGAATAACAATTTATTGGAGCTCCAAGCATAGATAACACCCTAATTTATATAAGTATATATTTATGTAGGTATACACTCAAACATGGAAACACTAGCTGCTGTTGTGCCAGGAATTGCCCCTCCCATAAGATATATAAAATCTCACCATGACGTCAGATGCTACTTATTTTCGATGTCCTAAACAACGCCTTACAACACCCTGTTTTTCCCCTACTTCGAACAAGAACTCAGATTGCATGAAGGCAGCTTAAACATTTTTCAACATATTTGAAAATTTTCCCCCCATTACACCAAATAATTTTTAACTTCTATATTTTCCCATTACATATGCAAATTTACCCTTTAATGCAAAGAAGACCCAAAAATAACATTTAATATTTCTTTACAAGCTAAAGTTAATTTTTTTTATGGCATCACACAACAACAACAAAATTTTGAACTTAGTAAGATATTTTCATGAATACAAATTATTTTATTTAATATTGAGGGTTTCACAAGCAACTTATGATATCATATTGTCTTATATCCTAAAAATTTTAAATCGTTTAAGTTCTTTGTTATTGCTTTTTCTGTTTGGCTAGGGATAGTTTACGACAGCACAATAAACATAGCAGTCAGAGTCGTATTATTTTAGGACACTTTTAGTATGAAAATTAACTTTAACCATTTTAAATTTTTAGCACATGTGAGTGGCTTGTGAATCCCTCATATAACTATAATTATATATTTCCAACTAGAATATATTTATATGTATCTGCCATATGTTTATCAAAAAGTCATTACCAGCTGCTTATCATTAAACCAAATAATAACTTCTTTTTTAAAAATCTATAAGCATTTGAAAAAGAAAAAAACATTTTGTAAAGAACAAAACAATCATATTCTAGAGAGGCCTCCTAAATAAATGAAAATCACTCAAAATATCAGAAATTGTTAACACATTCAAAAAACAGAAGTTGTTTTTGTCTTTACTAATAACCATATTTCCATTTATCTTTACAATAGCAATAAAAAATAATCAAGTTTTATCTTAATTTTTCAAAGAACAATACGTTGCACATAAATAAGAGCACCATTAAACAAGCGTCAAATAACTTTTTGTGCAACTTTTAATTAATATCGAATTTTGCTTCAAAACGTGTATGAAATATTATTGTTCTTACCATAATATTTGAACGTACATAACTTTCATGTGCATGGTGTCAATGTTTGTTTGCATTTGTTTACTCTTATCTTATCCTTAAATACTTTATGGCTGCTCTTACATGAAACTTAAGTAACTTGTACCCAAACTTGCATACAAACTTTATATGGCATTTTAAGGCAAGTGTAAGCATACACTTCCATACATGCAATTGTGTGCCTGTGCTTAAGTATGTCTATGTAGATTAGCCACAGATTGACACATTAATGTTGCCAAACAACTTGGTTGGTGCCACACAGCAAAAACTCAACAGTATTATAAGGGGACATGTGTTAAAAAGTTTTAAAGTTTACACAAGTTCGTAGGCGAAATTTTAAAGACAAAATGAAACCAAGCGAAATTTACAAACTGATGCTGAGAAAAACTTTTTTAGGAGCATCCACAAAAGCTTGTTCACTTATTCGATCAGTGGCAACTTAGAAAAATACAAATTAATTACAAAATTACAAATAAAACGTTAAATACATTTTAACAAAAAGAATTAAACAAATTTTTATTTTAATTTTCAGCAATTTTGTATTTTTTGAAAATTTTTTTTAATATTTTATTTCAAAAAATATTAAAAACAAGTAAGTGTAATAATTTCAGCTGTACCGAATCTTCTAAGCCGAATCATCTAAGTCCAGATATGCGATCTGAAGGATTAACGAAATTGACCAATACACAAACATCTCTTATTTAATCTATCCCTATCTAATCCAATAAGGATGATACAATTTTAAGTATTTATAAAGACAACACTGGAAATTATTTTTAGACATTTTTCATGTCATTTGTAAAAAAAAAGTCATGACATTTATTCTTGGAAAGGAAATCCCTTAAAGAAAGTTCCAAAATTATAAGATTTTTTTACCAAAATGTGTGATCATTTATGAATACTAAGAGAAATTTAGAAAGACTTCATGAATGACGTGGAATAATTTTGATTGATTTAGCTGATATTTGATTAATTGTAAATGAAAATAAGATATAAAAAAAATTAACAAGAATCCTTTCAACAATAATAAAAACCATTACTTTACTGCCTTGTTAAAGGTGAAGTGTGAAGGCGCCAATAATATTCCAATAACATTTCGTCGAATTGAAAAAAGGTTGAATTTGGATTTGTCTGACTAAATTACTTGTTTCCAGTCCTCAACAGTACAGTTTACAACAATACAAACAAACTGTTAAATATTGAGAAGACAACATAATTGTATGGGGATGCTTTACTTAATGGAGTATTGGCCCATTGCAAAAAATCGATGAAACTTAAGGAAGGAGGATTATTTGAGTATTCTGCCGACCTCTCTTCCCCATTTTGTAGACATAAGCGACTACCCTGAAAATGAAGCCATATTTTAACAGGATGGCGACCGGAATACTTAAGTGAGCAGAATTTCAAATAATTCTGAGCCCGAATATCGAACAGCTCCATCCAATTAAAAGGAGTTTATTAAAGGTTTTTCAAATAAATTTTGTATGAAAATTTTGTTCAATAAATTAAAAAATTGTTTATGAATATGGGGGTTAATCTTAACGTTTAATGTGTGTTAAAGATTTTTATTTACCAAAACTTAAACTTTCACTGTGTTATCTTTCTGGTATTTTATTTACCTTAAATCAGATCATTGTTATGCACAACCATGATAATGAACGCTTGGTGAACGTAGAACATCCTAACGCTTTTGCTGCAATAAATAACATTCATCTTTTGTTCGTTCCATTAGTTGCAGTTTTAAGTTATTGAATGTCGTTGTTAACAAAACCCCTTTCAAAGAATTTATAGTTTAATCCATAAAAGAACAATTTTTTTCTTTTTCATTATTTATACTCTTTTCTGTTTTTACTTGTTGGCACTTAAGTTTAATGCTAGTTTGACCCAGATTGAGACTATTTGCTGCAGACTCTTTGAACTTTTAACGTGAAACAGAAAAGTAATAATTTATTTAAAATATAATATATATGACAAAAGGAATTATAGAAAAACATTAATTGTTTAATGACTTTGCATAAATCAGCTTAAAACCAATCGCTGTTTTAGCAAAAAACTTAAGGAAGCTGAACGAAGTTTTCAATGATAAAGAATATAAAGTTTTAATTTGCTATTAGGAGGGATAAAGAAAATTATTTATTACATTAAAAAAGAAAAAAAGTAACAAATAGCATTTTTAGAAAAATTATCAAAAATAAATTATATTTGGTTAAATTCGAATAACAATTTAATCTAAAATCTAAAAAATTGAAAAATATTTTTTAAGACAATTATTTTTGGTTTTATTTTGGCTCAAGTTCATTTAAAATTTCTTAGAAATTTTATTTTTTATTGTGATAATGAATAAATAATTATTTTTAAAAAGTAAGTTTTTGCCGACACTAGCCGAGTGAAATGCATTTTCGAACCAAGTTACGGTTTTCATCATCAGCACTCTTTGATCGGTGGTTAGTGTTGAATGTAAATATCATCTATTTACCTTACAGTTTATTAGGAAATAGGGTCGGCTATATTCATATTTGCTACCACTTAATGAGTGAGAACGAAATTTACTATAACAACTATTTTCTACTTTTTCATTTATATTATTATTCTTTATTATCACTAGTTATATCCTGCCCTAGCTATCAGTCAGATCACATGAAAGCAATTGATTGTTTTCAACAATCTTTTTTGTTTCAATCATTATTCTTTGTTTGCTCAGTATTCAAGAAGAAAACTTAAATATTTATTTTCAAATAAAAGATACATTTTTAAGAAATATGAATCGCTTTCTTTTCAAAACTTTCTTTCAGTTTTAAATAATTCAAAATGTTTAATACCAAATAAAAAACGTTAACTAAAAAAGTAATCAGTAGAAAATGTTATAGTTGGCCAATCCCACATTTTTATACCCAACATAATATATAAAACAGAAAATTATTTGTGATATAAGACTTAATTTCTTTTCCCATTATCAGACTTTAGTCAGCAGGTATTATGCGGGTTTAGGTATTTTCTGTGTAAGGGCCTTATATGGGCCCAAAAGTGAACAGATCACCAGAAAAACTTCATTAGGGTTTTTAAATTGACAAATAATATATTTTTTCTAAATTTTATTTTTAATGTTTCTTTAGTCTTTGGTTGATTACTGAAAGTGGGTTGGTTAGGTTGGGGTAGTAATGAACTTAAGCTTAGAAAAAATATTTTGAGAAACTATGGCAAATAAAAACCTAATAAAAATGCAATTTTATGTACCAATTTCGTAAATAAAAAGCGTTATGGTTAATCTATGGAATTGTTTTAATTTTAGTATAAATTAAGGCAGGTGTGGAACAATAGCACAAGAGCATTATACTCTTTCCACTTATGTAGGGTGCAAAAAAATTATTGATTTTAAAAGTTTTACGATTTAAGCCCATGAATTTTTGGATTTTTTTTAATCCCGCTGGAGCACCACAACTTTTATAATAAATAATTCATGAACTTGTACAATAAGTGTTTAGGAGTGAAATTAAAAAAAACAGAGATGTTGCACTATGAAGAACTCAAATATAACTTAAGTTTCATAATATAAAATGAATTTGCTCCCATTTTTTCTGGCAATTATATAAAAACTTATTATAGGGGTACTCGTTTAACCTGTCAATCTATCTATCATTTTTTTAACTTTCATATATTATTTAAAACTTAAGAGGTATAATAATCATTTAACTAAATAAACGAATACCCCTTATAATTTTTCTAAAAACATGTATTTTTTATTATATTTTTTAAACTTTCCAATTGCCGATTTTTTCGGGTTCCAATTGCCGATTTTATTTCTTCGGGCTTCTAGCGCTAAGTATTAAGACTAAGTTAACTTACAACAAGGCATTTCTTTTCTATAATTCAATTTTTTCATAGATTATAAAAATAGATTTTTCCTACAAAATGTTTATTGTTTGTTTCACAAAATGTTGCTTTATTTCTTATAAATTATTGATTAACTCTATTAATATCAATAACAGAGTCTAATAAAATTAATTAAAATTTATTGTACTAAATCACTTGAGAACTTGTTAACCTGCCTTGACATCAAACAATACACAATACACCTACAACGACCTACACATATTGTATAAGCTACGCAAATGAGTTTTGTTTTCTTTTTTTTCAAACGCATTCACATCATAAACTCATAAACTTGTTCGAAAGAAATTTATTAAGAAAATCTCTTCTCAAGGCAGGCACGTACATATGCTGACACGCCAACACTAACTTACACATATACAAAAAACTATTACGACATTCTTGTAGTGGCAAGAGGGAGCAAGAGAGGAAAGAGAAAAGCATGAAATAAAAAGATTTTGTTATAATACAATATTTTCACACTCATACTTGTGTAAATGTATGTATTGTGTTAGCGTTACGTATTTGCGATTACAATACAACTGTCGTGCATGTGTGCCTCAATATGATGCCGCCAGCAAACAAATTTTAATTAAAATGCAACTAAAGTAGTTGCAAAATTAATGCAATGTTGCTTATTTGCATGCACACACGTACAATTATACTTAAGTTTAGCAGATTGCAAATATGTATGTATGTCAGACATGTTTGTTTCATTAAGGCGATAAATAAACAATCGTGGATTTATTTAAACTTTGATCTACGACGTCGTGCCGTACCAAAAGTTTGTTGTCAATAGTTAAGTTAGTTACACAGCATTTTCACTGTTCAAAGGCAAATTAAAAATATCAGATTTATGACGATGGTTTTTGTTCTTACAAAAGCTTAACGAATACAAAAATGTTTATAAACTAGAACTATATAGAATAATACGTTAAAAGCAGCTATTAGGTGTTTTTTATATGTTTTTTTCAATTAAATTTGTTTTAACACAGAAAATATCAATTTTTTTTTAAAGAATTTTAAGAAATCTTTTTTTTATTTTTATAATGAAAAAGTTTTCTCATTATCAAAGTTAAAAAAAGTTGATATAAATCAATAAATTATAAATATAAATAATGTTTACAAAAGGCCAAAAAAAAATCTTAATGTGAGATAACATAATTAGAAATAATTTAATAATATCTGCTATTTAAAAAAGTTCGGTGCCACCCTAACTTTCACATAATAATGAAATTTGTTATGCTGTTAACATTATTGCTTTGTGCAAAGTGACTTTGCCTTTTGGTTAGAAAAATAATTATTTAACAATTGTGCAGTTTTAAGCAAAGCTGTTTATAAAAAGATAAAACAAAAGAAAATTTTAATAATAGAACTTTTTGTGATATACCAAAATTCATGGCAGATGCACTAGTGTATAAACTAGAAATATTTAGATATACGGGCCTTTCCTAAAATTTCTAAATAGTTTCTAACATTTTTAATTTAACTACAACTGTAGTGTTAGAAATTAAGTATTCATAGGTGGGAGGATCGCCGTGTAGTATAAGCCTACGTATGTGTATTGTATTGTGCCCTATAGCCCTTAGTCTAGTTTACCCAGCTGGAAGGGTTCCAGCTAAATGATAGGCGTTCAAAAGAACTGCCCGAATATTTAAGAACTTTAAATAAAACTAAGGCAGATGTTGCCGATTGTGTTTTATAAATTAAAGTCTATTTTATTTGTGGCACGGAGCCCTTTATATACTAACAATGAGATTTAAACCAAGCTATTCTAACTTTTTATAACTTATCTTAATATTACATATATCTCTATCTTACTACTATATGCAATTTAAAATCATTTCCTTATTACTACTTCATACGTTTGACCAAACACAAACGTATTCAATTTGGAAATTGAGTGACGATGATTTATTATTTACTTTCACTCAATTCTCATAATTGCACCGGTCATGTATTTAACAAATGTAGAAAGTAATAATTGGGTTATAGTCAGTTACATTATTGCAATGTTCAATAATGTAGCAGTGTGCACTAATATAGCAACAATACAATATGTGAAAATATGTAAATATACCAGTTAAAAAAATTAAATGTATTTCGGCTTAATATATTACATAAAACGTATTTAGTTAAAAAAAAAGAAAACTAGATCGGCTATCCAATGATTTAATCTATCTTAATATTTAAAAATACTTTTACGGCCCTATGCTCCTTATAGGAACAACAGGATTTAATATATATA
>NDXZ01064121.1:0-11768 GCA_003055125.1 Paykullia maculata | reverse complement strand
CTCTTAACATACTTAAATCATTAACAGCTACACAAGTACTCATAGGATGCCCCAAAATGTATGCAAGATTTGATTTCAAAAGAGAACAAATAAGATTCTTAAAGTGATTTTTAATGAGGCTTAAAGAACATGAGCAAGTTTTTTTTTTATCAGTATGACAACTTTAAATAAACGTGGCTGCCACTACAGCTGTCACAGTTTTGTTTGTTTAACTATTGTTAAAAAAAAAATAAAAAACCATTTGTTTTTGGTGTAAAACTTAAGTTTTGTTATTTCTAATTTATTGCCTAATTGGATTGGCAACATTTTGCTGTCTAAATAGCTGTTAAGTGAAAGCATTTGTGAGTTTTTGGGATACCCTTTGTGTTTATTTTTTTCCGGCTTTTTATTTAAAGAATAATAACTTGTACTTGTTGTTACCAACCAAAATTTCAAGAGGGTAGAGGGAAGAAGACAAAATCCACAAAGGAAAGCATATAATTTCCATTACTGTCTATTTACTTATTATAATTTGTTAAAGCAACAAGCATAACAAGTAACAGAGAAGTAGCTCAAAATATTTTTAAAAGGGATGTTTAAAACCCATACAGGCGTCAATATAAAATCATAGAATATTTTTAAAACCTTAACTATTAAAAAGGTCCTTAAAGAGCTTAAGCATTTGGGCTGTGAGTGTGATTTTTTTTTTGTTGTCCTTCTTTCAAAATATCGAACTACGCTTTATGCAAAAAGTTATTATACATAAGTACTTATTATAGTATAGATTAAAAGGAATTTCATTAACATTTTCATATTTTCTTGCTTTTGTTGATTTTTAATCCCTGGCAAATGGCCGTGTTTTGCAGTGGGTGAGAAAATTAGTTTTTTTTTCGAACATCAAAGTTACTTTTTGTTTCTTTTCTTCAAATAAATATAAGGATTTTTATAAGTAGATTTCATAAATGGTTGATTTATTTTTGGTTTTTATAAAAGCTTGAGCTTGTTAGATATTATATTTGAAAAAAAACACTTCTGACTTAAATTTTTGACTTTCGCCTTAAAAGTAATTAGTGGTTGTGTTGGATCAAAAGATAGAAAAGTTAAACATTCTTTTAAGAAATTAAAAACAGCTACAGGAGATTAAAAAAAACAACAAAAACACAGATAGAGAAATAAGTGCCTAAAATGTGTGTTAAAAAGATAAGCATTATATGGTTAATAACTGTGGAAAAGTAGAATAGGAAAAACAAAAAACACTTCTTAAAAAATGGCCACAGTGGGATTGATAAAACCAGTAGACAGAAACAGATGAAATTTATGCTAAACTTGGACAACCCAAAAAAGAAAAAGTAATTTTTATATGTATTCAGCAATACACAATATATTATTAAGCGTAAAGCTGTCTGTAGATGTTAAAAAAAAACAAACTTGTTTAATATACGTAAAAATAGCAACTTAATAACAATTTGCTTTATTTTGGGGCGGTGTCTCGACAATGGTCTGCACAATGTTTTTTTTCAAGTCTCTGAATGCTGCTGCCTTATTCGTATAATTAAATGGCTTTACGTTACTCCACGGATAATAGTCCAAATCTCACTATCCTGGTGGCCAGTAAGTTGTCTTAAGAAATGTTTGCAAAACAATTTGAACAAATAATCGTGTTGGTAGAGCAAGCATTTTGTATGGTCATATACATGTCACCCACTCTTAATATTATTGAAACTATAAAAAGCAGCAAGTGCTATATTTTTTATACATGTTGTGGTGTCTGAAGTATCCATCGTCGATTTTTCTTTCCTTAATGCGACAATTTTGATAGCTGACATGTAAAAATGGCAAAAATCGTAGGTGCAAATACGAGTTATGGTTAATCGAATAAGTCACTCGAATAGGCGATTGTGCCAACAGTAAAATGGATATACTGCACAATAATCTTACACAACTGAACCACCATTATTTTGCAAGCGTTGTTCTGACGTTAGATTATTTAAGATAAAATTATAATAAAAAACCAAACTTAACACAAATGATATTGAATCAGCATGTCAGACAACCGTATGACAGTTTAGTCCCATTAAAATTAACAGTTATTTTGCTGCTATCATGTCGTTGCATAAAAAACTTTACAAACACAGAACATTTAATGCTTTGTGAGTTCTAGGACTTACCGAATATTATCAATGTCACTAACAAAGTCTTCTTAAATTATGGTAAATTAGTACTTTAACAACGCCTATAGTAAACGCTTAGTTAAGATTGTTGGAAGATAATGTGTAAAGCTAAAACAAAATTTTACTAGAACCAAGAAGACACCCAACAAAACCTCTCCAACTAATTATTTTAATTCTTAAATACTTAGAATTAAAAATGAAATAGTCTTTAATTAAAACTAAATTAAAAAAAAATATTTCCATGATAATCTCAATATGATTAAGAAATAATTGATCCCTTTATTCCAAAAACTATTACTAAAGCAAAACTAGGGCTGTATAATGCTTTCAAAAGAAATAAAGGATATTTTATAGGCAACGTCCTTACCTCAAACACATTTAACATTTAAACTTCTACATCATAAAAATTTGAAGACAATCAAAAATTTTATGGCAACACTTTTATCTTTTAACCAACATACATACATAAATGTAAGTTTCTTCTCAAAAACAAATCCTCTATTTATGTATTTAATCGTTAAAATATTTCTTATTTATTTAACCATAAAATATTTTGAAGCAATAAAACTTATTTACCACAAATCAGTGTTTAGAACAATATTAAATTAAATACAAGTAAATAAATAAAAACAAAAATTTTAACGAAAAAATAATATTTACTTTTTCAGATATTTAGAAGTTTTCACTATATTTGTTTTTAAACCACTAAAAAATAATTACCACAAAAACTAATTCACTGTAATTAAAAAAAAAAGTTCAAATTGTCATTCAAAAAAATATTTTTACTAGAAAATAAAAACAAATAATTAAAAAAATATCACAACTAATAAATTTTCACCTTATTTAATATTTTTTCAAACTAACTATAGTTTCACTTTTATATCTTTTTAATTTTAAACTTTTTATTAAAATCTAGACTTTTAATTTAATTAATTAATTTCTGAAGTTCATTATATATTTAAATCAAATATAAAATAAAGTAAATAAAATCTAAAATAATTTGTTTTAAACTTTCTGAAAAATCTTTAGGCTAAAAA
Source organism: Paykullia maculata (assembly GCA_003055125.1). Taxonomy (NCBI): domain Eukaryota; kingdom Metazoa; phylum Arthropoda; class Insecta; order Diptera; family Rhinophoridae; genus Paykullia; species Paykullia maculata. Next base: position 8,581 of record NDXZ01064121.1, on the reverse strand, counting down.
TATATCGTAAAAAAATAAAAAATTTCATTTGACATCAATGGCAACAGCAATAATAAGAGGGGGGAAATCAATTTGCTTTAAATAAATTAAAAACAAAAAGAAGAAATTACAAATAAATATATATTTGCTAACAACAAAGTTGGAAAAATATGTTTTTTAAGAAGTTTAGCTTAAGTTAAATAGCAATTACAGGCAAATAAAGAGAATATTTTTATACAAAAAAATAAAATAAAAAATATTTAAAACAATTTGAACAAAAATTTTAAAAATATAAACAGTTTAAAAAGTTCTAAACCATCTTTCATTTTTGTTTTTGCAAGAAAAATTTAATGAAAAACAAAAAATCAAAGTTTTGTTAACATCATTCTAAAATATTTTTAAGGGTTTCCTCATAGAGGGGGTGTTTAAATAAATTTGTTTGTTTTTCTTTGATTTTTTTTTTTTGCTAAAAACTTTGCAAAAAAAATTCTCTTTCAAACAAAGTTTTTTTTAAGATACGAAAATATGCCAAAAAGTTAAAAAAAAAGTTTTTGTTTTTCATTTAACAGGTCAGTTGAAACTTTTTGAAGTATGAAAACAGAGAAAAGAAAAGTTTAAAATGAAGCTGTTATGTTAGAGTTTTTTTAACTTATAAATGGCATATTGCATATTTAGCACATTTAGATACTTTTTTTCTTAAGGAAAGTACCTGTAAACATTTAGAGACCAATTTGAAACATATTTAAGTGATACTTAAGGTTTTTTGTATATTAATTAAATTGTTAACGCCTGGCTTTTTAGTCCTACATTTTCCATAATAACATTAATAAAAGTAGAAATGACGGAGCGTGTACTTGTTATAAGTTAATAAAAAATAATCATACGCCTGTGATATAAACCGAAGAGCGTTTAATAGATATTTAACAAAAAAAAATCCAAATAGCCTTTAATAGCTGAACAATTTATATAAGCTATTTATTACGTTTAAATTTAAACTTGTTTCAAAGGTCACCCTATTGTTTTTAGCAACCTATAATCTAATTATTGCTTCAAATTTAAAAACAATATCCGATATTTGTTTGCCCTCTTTGTTTTCTTTTAAAGCTTACATAAATTCATTATGTTTTGTACTTTATTGCACATATTTATTAAATTAACCTTAAAAAAAAACTTTTGCTTTTACTCATTAATATTAATTAAATCATTGTTCTTAATGTTATTATAATGAATTAAAGCAATGGTCAGCATACTTATAAACAATAGTGTGTTTAGTATCATTTCAGCACCAGCAGCAGCAGCAGCAACAACAAGAAGAGTAGCAGTGTCATCGTCATGCTCATTATCATTAGTTCTGTATAATCTGACTATAGAAAGTAACATCATGTCATGTTAGATAAACATGACATGGCATATTAATTGATACAAAAAAAAAAAAAAAAACACAAAGAAGAATTATTCATGAAATTGAATTTCGTCTACAAAAAAAAAAAAAGTGAAATGTTACTGAATCTGCCTTAATTCTAAGTATTTTATCTTCAAACAAGGAATTTTTTAAGGTTGATAGGAGTTTCCGAGGTACGTATGTCCTTAAATGCTTTAACATTAAATATATTACTTTAAAAGGTATCACGCCCCCAACGCCAATCCTTAATTAATTTTCAGTAGAATTTAAAATAAAAATTTGCAAAAGTATTTTACATAAAGCCTTAAGAAAATACATCTCATAATATCCCAGATATATCTGAAAATGTATTACAATTAAGGTGGGTCTTTTGCATTTATCTTCGCTACTTAAAGATCACTTTATAGGGTCACACACGTATAATGCAAAAGGTAAAAATGGAATGACAAACCTATTTTTACCTGTTCTTACTCCTGGTAAATCGTATAATAATAGTGTTAAATAATAAGTTTAATATAGAAAATTGTTTTATTTCGTCTGTTTTTCACAATTTCTTTATTAATAATGAAAATTTTATGAAACAAAATATTTCAATTAAAATAAAGGAAAACTTGATTTGGATTATATTTTAATGCTCCGTAGCAACAAATAGTTATACATTTTTTTTAATTCATGTTTTAAAGAGACAAATATTTTATTAATTTTTTATACTTTTTTGGTAAAATATTATAAAAAAAAACTGAAATAACCTTTAAAATTAATAACCAAATAAATTAAAAAAGTGAAACAATTCACCAACGTGGAACGGGTCTAGCTTATGTAACATAAATAAGCATTTAGATAAATCAACAAATGAGAGGATTTGTGTGTGCGTTTGTGTATACATGTGTAATACAAATATTAACACATGAATTAAATTACAATAAAATATAAATTTGTTATTGTTGCTAAGCACTAATGATTTGCAAAGGAAACTAAGTCTATATTTATTTCTCTATTCTTTACTGGCTCTGCTCAACTTTATCTGCCACAAATGAAAAAAACCACACAGACTAAAGGACGGACATGCTAGTGTACCAATTGGTCATCTTATCGTTTGACTGTTTGGTATTATATATCTAGTTAAATTATATTAATCAATTTCTACTTTATTTAATGCAAATGATTTACGTTTGCGAAATAATAAACCAGCAAAATGATTAGATATTTCGTAGAATAGTGTAAGGCGGTCAGAAATTAATGAGCAAACTAGGATTGAAGATTAAATAAGATTATATCGTTAATTCTATTATTTGCACGATAATTTATAACATTTTCCAGCAAATAAATCTATTTTTTTTGGAATTTGTAAGATTAATGTACTTTTAATCATGGAAGATCAACAGTTTGTTTGTTAACAGAAAATTTGAAAACTGATTCTATCTAATTGATGTAGAGAAAATGTAACAACAACAAAAATTACCTTTTAAAAATCTTAGAGAGCGTATACTTGCTTTTAATTGAATAAAAATACTTAAACTTCTTAAGCGTTAAATGTACTTTTTAATGATTAAACAAAACTTCTACGAATTGAAGAATTTCTTAAAGATTTTTTGCGCAATAAAACATTTAATCTTTTTATAAGTATAAGTGAAAACCGAAAAACTTTCTAAAAATTATTTAAGGGTCATAAAAAAATTTGAAGATGAAGAGTTGAAAGCATCACTCGATGAAGATCCTTGTAAAATATAGGAAGAATTGGCCATTTTGAATTGGCGGCTTGAAAGTTTAGCCTAACCTTAAACTTTGCAGACTATTAAGCTAGTATTTGTTCAAATAGTACCAAAAAACCTGATCGAATAGGTTTCACTTAAATCATAGCTATCACAAATTAACTAATTTTGTGTATGGCCCCAACAAATAACGGTTACTTTGACGCGTAATATATCTATAATCGGAAAGATACAAAAAATAGGTTTCGATGGTACCTTAAACAGCATTAAAATTAATCTGTTTTTAAATAAATCATAATTTTGACTAAACAGGAATACTGTATAAAAAGCCAACAAGATATTTCTAAATTAATTTTCTGTTAATTATTTTTTTATTTCATAATTAATTTTATTTTATACAAGCACGTTTTTTATTAAAACTGCTGGTTACCATTTTCATTAAGCAAATACATAAATAGCGTTAAATATAAAGAAGCTTCGCAAATAATCTTTGACACTTAAACAAAATTGAATTGCCTGGCAAAAGTGTAGAAAAATAACTACAAAAACAAAAAAAAAAAAACAAAATAATTCATCAATCTTTAGTGTTTCACGTTTCGTTGATGTTTTTCTTTATATTTGGTGAACCATAAAAAACGATACGACTAAATTAAAGAAAGTGCTGATAAGCACATTCAAGATGTATGTGTTTAGATTAAGAAAAATTGCGTCGAAAGGTGATTTTTACCTAAACATGTTTACACTTCAGCAACCGGGTAGTAATAATAATCGTAAAGGCCTAAGAAATAAAGATTTCATACCTTCTCTAAGTTGTTTAGTTTACTTTGTTTAACTGTGCCAAGGATAAAGCATTCGCCACTGATTCAACAAATTTCGGATTAGAGAATATTAAAAAAAAATGTGTAATCTTTTTTAATATAGTAATATCCTAAATTAGTATTAGAACTGTTTTGAAAATTAAAGCCTCTTATTTTGCCTAGTCCTTAAAGTTTGTTTTCTGTTTTTAATAAACTTATGCTTTCGAACACAAACACCTTAAAATAAAACACACAACCTTACATTTAATACTTTTCAACAATAAAAAATACAAAACTGTACGAACATATTGTTATATTTTCACCTGAAGAAATACACTCTTATACATTTATATAAACCTACTTTAGTTTAACTTATGCTTTACTTTATTCACTAACATAAATATATTTATCAAGCATGTGTGTTCATATGTATGTGTTATAAATCAGTTTTGTACTGTATTTGAGTGTGTGTGTGTTTAAAAGAGAAAATATAATTGAGAGCATTACAAAATAAGCATATTGCTGCTAGATGAGTGGTTTATAAGTAAATAACAAACAAATGCACATACATACATACAAATATTTAACTACAAAATTACATTTACACAAACACATACACCAAACACTTAACACCCCTACTTCTTGTTTTTGTTGTTCGGTCGTCAGCTTAATACACCTTTTACAATGTGTTCGAAAAAACAAACACTTACACACACACACACACAAAGAAATACATCTACTTTTAAACATTTGTAGAGATGGGTAAGGAAAAAGTTTTTTTTCTAACTTTTTACACAAAAAGTTAAAAAGGCCTTAAGGAAATATGATGTAGTTGAAAACAGTAGCAGCTTTATGATGTTAAAAAATTTAAATTTTTGATTAAGCCTTAAATGTTAAAAAATTTGTATTAAAAAGTTTTAAGGTTTTTCATTAAAATAACTAATTATTGCTATGTGATGATGGATAATAAGCGACCCAGTATAACATATGAGAATATTCTAATAATTTGGGAATGATTTAAACTTTAGGGTATTTGAAAGAGGTACATAGAAACTTTGGGGTTCTAACCCATAAAAGGGAATATGTTCAAATAGGACAGCCGTAAACAATGAACGTGGGTGTATGGTTTAAATAACCTAAAAGACTCTTCCCATTAGAATATATTCGATGGTTTTCAGACAAAATTATACGCAGTTCACATTCGTGTAAGGAATTGTTGAAAGAAGAGTAATGCCTTCAAGAATTTTTTTTCAACGGACTGCCACAGTAGCACCATGTGCTTAAGTCTCATATAAGGTAAGATGAGGAACTGTAATGGAGTAGGCTTAGTGCCTTATTACTCTTGCAGCCTGCAATAAGTTCATAAGAGTCAGCAGTCTTTTTAGCAAAAATGTAAGCTCGACTTAACCTCGTGGGATCTAGAATCTTTTTCTTGGTATTTTAAAAAAATATGCCAGAAAAAAGTCTAAACTAAAACAGAATTTTCTCGCCAATGCGAGACAACCTCCGGTTTCAGACAGGTAAAGCTGTTGATTAAACTGTCTCCAAATATCACTTTGAACTCGTTTGACAAAGGTGATCTTAGAATGTTTACGGGGTGGATTAAAGGACAATAAATAATTCTTAACCAAACCTAAGGATAATTTCTTAATGTTGGTTAAAACATTATATTTATTTATTTATTTTAATATAACAATACAATCATAAGTTATGCTCTCACTTTATTAATTAAGCAGAGCAATAATTTATATTTTCCTTTGAAGTGTAACAGAGCAGAGGATCTAACGGGAATCAGTCTATTATTTGCAGGCTCAAAGATTACCACTCTACTAACCACCAGGATACCCTAGGCTAAATGTATTTTAAAACTAAAGTAAAACAAAACATGGCAAGAGAAAAAAAACACACTTTTTATAAAAATTCTTATCCTATTTTGTTTAAAAAGCACTTTGGAACCCCCAAGACATTTTGCTTTTATTACACAAGAAAAAACGCAATTTAAGTTTATGTCTAAACATTTTTTAGGAAACTTTTTAAGAAGATTTTTACAGTCCTTAAACTTTTTTAACCACCTGCTCTTTCCTCTGTTTATCTAAAGTTGTTTTTTATCCCTTTTTTGTGAATATTTATTCTTGTGTATTATCTTTGTTTCTTTTTTACTTTATTTCAATATTTATAAATGAGAAATATAAATATTAATACATGTTCTTTATGGCAGTATGTAAGTGTGCACACACATACATGTGTTTGTATATATGCATGTATGTATGTATGTATATTGTGTCTGTGTAAGATTATTTGTTTAACAAACGTTTGTGATTTTTTTATGAATATTAAATTATGAAATATTACAGATCATATTTGTAAATACAATGTTGTAGTTTTGTAATATTCATGTTTTTAAAAATATGATGAATCTACCAGAACACTGACACACAAACACATAAAATGCCAATGATAAAAAAATAATGGATGGATAGATGGACAATGCGTGTATATTTGTGTTGGATGGATGATTTGTTGGGATGACTGGTCGAAATAAAAATTGAATAAAAATTAAAAAATGATCAATGAACTTGGGGAAAAATTGCATAAATAAAAAATTAAAAAAATTTAGGAAAATTTTTTTATTCTATCCCTTTACCCCTAAGTTATGCTTCAGTTTTTTTTTTTAAATCCTTGCTGTTGCTAACAGGTTAATAATTTTGTTTTCAAATATTTTCCTAATTACTTTACATAAAATATATTTCACTGTTTTGCAAATCTGAAACAGAAAATCTTTTGTGTGCTCTAGACTTCATTTTAGAGAAATTTGCGGTGAACTTGTTGATGAACGCAACCAGATTATTAATTGCACTATTGCACAAAATCCCTTTTGTAGTGGTTTGAAATATATATACGTGAGTTAACTAATAATTGCTGAAACAGTTGGCACTTCTGTGCTGTTCTCTGTGGTGTAATAATGTGTTCACTTTGTTGTGCATTAAGACATTCATAACTGTATTAAACTTAATGCTAATTAAAGACCTGATTTCTGAGAATTGCAAATCATACAATCAAGTGTGTTACGCCAGATTCCTATCAGCAACACCAGCATTACCACCATCAGTATCAGCATCACGTTATGACCACATTTAGTATTTTGTATGCAAAAAAGATTACTTATCTGTGGCAAGAAGGATAACATCAGATCCTATATAATTTAGAATTATATAATTTAAATCATTAAAATAAACAAAAAAATATATAAAATAATAAAACAATTAAATAAGTGTCCAGTAAATTAACTAAAAAAAAATTACAGAATATAATGCTTTGAATAAGTGAGAATAACAACAAAGTCAGTTAAGTCAGACGATGTTATTGTCTACACACATTATTTAAAATATTTAATTGTTTGTAATGAAATTTGAATACAGCCAGAGATTTCCATATATTTTTAGCAGCATTTTGAGGTACTTTTCCTAATCAAGAAGGCCCTAGAAAAGATTAAAGATCTCTTAGTCACATAGAAAATAAGACGGGATATTTAGTTTTTACGTTAAACTTTTTTGTGTTAAAAGTTTCTGAGCATTAAGGTAATTTCGGAGAGTAGGACTGTGATATGTGCTTAAACTAGTTATGGACCGATAATAAGAACATTTTTTTAATAAATTTGTGTTAACGTTAAACTTTTGTTATTAAAAAAATACGTTAAACCTTTTGCGCGGCTTTGGGTTTCCCTAAAATAAATTTATGCTTTTAATGCAGTAATTGATTTTGTTTATTGAGCAAACACTTCAATCCTTGATATTTTGTAGTTCTCTGAATAGATTCAGTTGCTTTTGTATATTAAAAAATTGAGTAAATTTCAAATTTTTTAAAACAACAATAAATTTAATTCAAATCTCTGGATTTTTATTTTAAAATATTAAATTTTTTCTAATCTAAAATCAACATGCTTAAAACTTATTTTCAAAAATGTGGTGTATTTTGTAGCTTTTGCAAGAGTATACGCAAAGGAAAAACATGGTTGAGTTTTGTCGCGGTAATAACATCACACGCAATTTAAAAATTCTATGATTTCTGCAATCGTTATATGATTGCCACAATCAGAATATATGATTACCATAATCTAAGAGTATCATATTTATGATTATCCGTAATCCAGTTTATAGTTTCGACAAACGTAAAATGATTCTTGCAACCATATATATGCTCATGGTATTATGATAGTGGCAATAATATAACGATTGCAGTAATCATAGAATATCAAAATCATATTACCGTGACCATACTCAACCATGTCTTTTCTCTGGGTGTACTGAATTATTAATTATTTCATTTTTTTTAATAAAAAAAAAAATATTTTTTAAAATATGTAATACTAGCATGGACCTGGTCTGCTTCGCTACCCCAAACTTGTTACTCAAAGTTTCCGCTTTTTTACGACGTAAGTTTTATTCAAATCATATAAATTTTTTTACTAAGTAACACATTTTCCCGTTTTTCTCGGTTTTAATCCATTTTCGTCAAAAAAGGTACAAAAAACGTATTTTTTATTTTTAGGGAAGTGATGAACGTATTTAAAAACAAGTAAAAGCGCTATATTTGACTGTGCCAAATCTTATATACCCTTCACTACGTATATTTACGTTAAAAAAAATTTCTCTAAAAGCATGCCTAATTTCTGATTTTTTGATACCAATAAC
>NDXZ01064120.1:0-12421 GCA_003055125.1 Paykullia maculata | reverse complement strand
TCTTGTTCGGCCATAGTTGCCTGAGCATATGTTCAACCAACTATGCCTGGGCATGAAATGTCATTTTAAGTTTGACGTTATTGAATATGAAAGAAAAGCTATAAAAACACTAAAAAAGAAATTTTAAAGACATTACATTTGTTAAACAAGTATAAAAATGTTAAATTGTATAAAATTTATTAAAATAAATCGTGTAAAATTAATAAACACCACAAAACACCACCGATGAAAATCAGAAAATTATGATTAGGCAAGGCATGAACATCAGCACGTTCTCTCCACATGTCGAAATGTAAACAAACTTTTTACAGCTATTCTGCCGACGTTTTGTTCATGTATGAACATATTTCTGGCTCGTCAAGACGTAGTGTAAAGACTTTAATTTACACACTCGTTTTGAACCATCATTGCAACCTTCAGGCTGTTTCATAAATATTTATTCTTCCAATTTACCATAAAGAAAAGCGGTTTCCACATCAAACTGAAACGCGTGAATGTTATCACAAGCCGCTATACTCAACACTGCACGTATTGTTTCCAATCTAGCTACAAGACTAAAAGTTTCTTTATAATCAATTCCTTCACGTTGCGCAAAACCTTTAATTACTAGCCTGGCTTTAAACTTTTCTATTGAGTCATCTGGATTTATCCTTGTACGCAGCACCCACCGATGGTAAAGCTTTTGCACCCTTTGAAAGTTCTTCCATCTCCCAAGTTTCATTTTCATGTAACGAATTAATTTCAGAATCCATTGCCTGCTTCCATTGAAGAGATTTTTTGCTTTTGATTGCTTCTATATAAGTACTGGGAGTTTCAATTATACTTAGAAAATCTTGAGCTTCTATTACATAGTTATCATATCTTGGGTTGGAGAAGATTGTACGATTCCTTAATTGTTTGATCACTTGAAACTAAAAATCTTTGTTATTGTCTTCTTTTGTGCATTTTCCTTTTTTTGTAGTAACATCTTCTTCAACATGATCTTTTCGTATAATAATTTCATCTGAATTCAAACTATCTCTGGCATCACTAAAAGCTTCATCATCACTAAGTAACTCTTCATCATCTTCTATTATCTTCATTACTTCTTTATCTTCTTGTGTTAAATTGGTTTAATTTTTCTTACTTTGATCAGCAGGTACCACACACGATTCTATTGTCTCAACAAACTTTACATCTCGTGAAAGTTAAATCTCTTGTTTCTCTTTGACATAGATACGATACCTCTCATCGTCGTCATTACCTTAAAGGTAACCTTTTGTAGCTTTAGCATCCAATTTCTTTCTCTTTTGCCTAGATATATGGACGTAACACTCACAAGCTATTATTTTTAAATGATGTATTCTGGGCTTCTTCCCAATTGATGACTTTTCTGTTCTATTCAGTTCATACATATATATCTGTTTTTGCTAATTCTGCCCATATTGCATCTGGAAAATCTGCTTCTTGATTAGAATACTTAAATGTGTGAGCCATCTCAACAACTGTTCTATTTTCTATTTCTCTAGCACTCTTCTGTTAAGGAGTGTAGGGCGCTGTTAACCTTTGAGTTACCCCATTTTCCTTAAGAATCATCTTAACTTCATGGTTGTCGAACTCACCCCTATTATCACTTAATAATTCTTTAATAGGATGTAAACGAGCTTTTGCTAACATCAAAACCTCTTCTAGGTAATCTTTAACTTCTGACTTTTGATTTAAAACCACCCAAAACGATACTTCGTATATGTATCTTAAAAAATCAAAAGATATTTCTTTTTAGAAAATGATTCACTAAATAGGCCACACACATCTGCCGGCATAAGTTTACCTGGAGTTGTAGCTTTCACTATGACCAAATGGTAATCGGCGAGATTTACCAAAATACACGGCTTACAAATGTTTCCATTGTGTTTCACGTTAATGCCAAAATCTTCTTACTTAAGCATCTTTTGTATATGTCGTTTAACTTTGGTGTTAAAGCTGTAAAACATCAGTATCTTGAGATGCGTTTACTTATTCAGTAACATCTTGTATTATAGCTATACCCTGTTATTATTAGTATTTTATTACAAGTTATTTAATCACAACTAGTAGATGTTGATATAAAGAGACCATTATCTTGCTTATTTTGATTAAATTTCTTGTTATATTAGGTACATACCAGACATCAGTTAAATACAAGGTCTCCACTTTGCTTCTAATTGTTGACACAATTTGTATTGTACCTTCACTTCAGCTCTGAGTACTTCTTTACCAGCAGCTTTTTTGAAACACCGACTTAAAAATTGCTCAAAACCTTTAAAATTGTGCTTACTGTTAGTTAAATGGCGTGTTGCTTCATTACTAATCCACCAACTTATGGTATCGGTATATTGCACCACATTTACTTCCTCACAAAATACAGGCAAATACTTTTGTGGCTCGACTTTTACTACGTTCGTTCACTTCTCTATAAGGCTTACCATCTGCTATTCACTTGTGACAATCACGTACCCAATGTCCTGTCTTCTTGCAATAATTACAAACATAATTTTTCCTTTAAAATTTGTTTGAAGTTTCAGCTTTTTTGAATTTTCTTTTTGCTACAAATGCCTCTCCAGTTAATTTTTCAGTTTTCTCGGAATTCCTTTCATACACCGTCATTTGAGTGGATAATTCTTCAAATGTCTTTTCTTAATTTTTGCTTAGAATCATTCAACTTGATTTGAAGGTATCAAACCTTGATTACAAAATATGTAAAATTTTACCCACAGGCAATAAATCTGGCAATTCATTAAAACCTTTTCTTTAAGGCTGTTATTAAATTCTAGCCATAATCCCTTTATTTTAGCAAAGTGCATGGTCGCATCTTGACTATCATCGCACACTTCTACATTTATTAACAAACACCTCACTTTGAACATCCTTAATTATACAGATACATCTAACCGTAAACCCACCTATTGTTACAATTCTCGTTTAGTTCATTTCATTTCATGAATAAGGCCCCTGAGTGCAGGAGTAGGTTCGGTTAATGCAGGTTCGGCTATACTACCTCAGCCGACGACAAAACCACGTTAAAAAATTAAACAGTTAGCCGAAGCCGCTGTAAAAACGGGCGGTGGGCGCAGTCAGCCGAAGCCGCTGCACCAATGGTATTTATTATTCCAGTACTCAACCAATGATCGGGTACTGATTGTGAATACTTAACCGAAGTCAAGTACCGTTTAACTGGCATAAAACCGGTCAGCTGTTCACAGACTATAATATTCTTATAATCATACAATAGGGTGTTCACGGTTTTATGTACCTATATAATTAAGGGTGTTCAAAGTGAGATGTTTGTTAATAAATATAGTAGCGTGGATTATCCACGTTACAGTAGGAACTGGAAAAAGCTGATAAAGTAGTACTTCTTCTGGTTTAAAGCCTCAAGAGTACAGTGGTACAGTAAAATCTCATTTGGTGCAATATTTAATTTCTTCCAATTTTAGTCTTTTGTTGGCTTTTTCTTATTGCGTAGGCTTATTTTAAATGTTCAAATACCGTCCCATTACTAACAAATCTTTTAAACAGCCTAGGAGCTTGTTCAAAAATGAAATAGAAATATTAGCTGCAGATTTGGAAAGTATTTTTTGTTCAATTAACGAGCCCAACACGTACAATGAAATTGTAGGCTTAATGATTTCAGTGAATATTAAATTTTGTAGATTTATCCAAATCGTATAAAATCAACATGCGAGAAAGCTACGATTGGAAAAAATGTAAATTGGATGAGGCAAATCATAAGTGACGATGCTGTTGTGGTTTAAAAGTAATGGAAAAAAGTGAATTTTGTGTGCTTATTACTTAAACCAAGGCTAAGCTTGATAAATACAATGGAAACTCTGCAACATAGTATTAAATGGTAAAAAAGTGATTTAATAAATTTCGTTGTGGCCGTACAAGCATGGAAGATGTCGAACGTTCTGAATGCCCAGTTGAAGTTTCTACACCCGAAACAACTAATAAAATTTGCGATTTGGTGTTGGCCGATCGGAGATTGAAAGTGCAAGAGATTGTGGAAATTTTGGATGTTCATTTGGGTATGAAAAAGCTATCCGCAATATGGACAAGTTTTTGCGCCATAATAAAAAGATTTTTTCGTTTTTATTTTATTTATTATTTTTTTTTAAATTAAATTTTTGTTTTAACTTATTTATGCATTTATTATACTTATGTTATATAATTTTGTTTTATACATGTTTCATTTTTTTAATTAACTATTTAATATACAGGGTTTTATTTTGTTTATTTTTAAAGAAAACTAATAAAATGCCAGTGCAAAAAGTATAATTGAATAAAAATATAAGCAACATTTTCAGTTAAATAAATAAAAAAAGAAAGAAAAATTAAAGTATAAATGAGTAAGTATTAATTATAGACCTAAATTATTCAAATTTATTATTTTAAGTTTGTGACTTTTTAAGAAGATATTTTTTGTTTGCCATTGATGTGTTTTTTAATATCTAAAGGTACGGTTACACTAATATACATACATATGTATGTTGGTCCACATTGACCTTAATTTTTTTTCTTAAGTTAAAAACAATGTTGATTTTTATTTGCTCTTTTTATTTGTGCAAACAAACAATGAAAAAACACTGCGAAATACAAATATGGAAAATCATATTTTCCCTGCGGTTGCACTTGAGTAAACATTTGCCGTAAAAAACAGTGCTTCTAGTTTTTATAACCAATACACAATGGACTACATGCCAAAATGCGCTGAATTTCCTTTTTTAACCTAAAATTTTATAATAATTTTACTTTAAAACTATTTTAAAAATCGTCCTTTTGAAAAGTGTATTTAATGTTGATATTTATAACAATATTTTAAGTGAATTTTAAACAGGAAAAAAGTTAAATTTTAAAAATAAAAAACATTAGAAACATTTTTGTTTGCTTCTTTAAAATATTTTGGTGTCAAACTACGCTTTTTTGTACCGTACCTTAAAAAAAGGCCTGACATCAGTGTTGCCAATTTAGCATATTTTTAACTTACTTAGCAAGAAAGGCATTTTTTCATGTGTTGGGATTGTCATTCCATATTTTTCCGTTGTTTAAGAATTTTTTTAGCATTATTTTTAATGGAATCTTTCATATTTTCCTTTTTCTTTTATTAGCAACACTGCCTGGCACAAATAATAAAAAAAAAGATGAGGGGCATAATTATTAGTATATAAGAAAAAAAAAAATATTTGTTATAAATAAAATAGGAATCGTTTAATATACATATAAAACAAGATTGAGAGCTGCATTTTTTCAATATTTAATGTATTGCATTTTTTTCTGAAACTTTTTTCTAAAATAAAAAAGAAACTAGTATATACAACTATAGTTAGGTTGAAAAAAAATTTAGAAATAACGTTTTAGTCGTTCGTGGGTTTATAGTTAAATATTGTTTTTGTTTTATAATTTTTTTCATAAAAAAAATTTTATTTATTAGGACATTGACTTAAAATAGTGACTATACATTGTGTGTTTTTTACATATTTTTTTTATTATTTTTTTGGGTTTTTAAATGTTTGGATATAACTTTCTTGATTATGTACAAAACCTTTAATAGATTAATGAGAAAAATATGTTTTTAAACTCAGTAATTTTTACTAGTTGTAAAGTTTCGCTGCTTTAGAAAAATTATTTATTTAAAAATAAATCTTTCACCATAAATTATTAAATGTTTTCTTTATATCATCATTTATATCATATCAAGATCCAAAAAACAATTTTATTTATTCTTTTCTGTTAACTTTTTTAAACACGGTTTTTATTTAAAACATTTTGAACAGATTTTATTAAAATATAATATTTTTATTGAAAAATCGAAAAGTAAATGTCGATTTTGAAACGTTTAACCATTTCTACTTTAAAAAAATTGTAATAAATTTCTAAAAATTAATGTATTATTTTCGTAGTTCAAAATGTTTTATTTTTCTTTTAAAAGAGTATAATTATTCAGAAAAAAATATTATTTCTAAACGAAATGAAAATAAATAAATAAAAGAAATATTTGTTAAGTTATTTAAAAAATAATAATTATATATCAAATCCTCCATTAGTCAGTTATAAAAATAATTTACATAACCTAAAAATATTATATTATTAATAAATTATATAAAAAACATGTTGCATTTTTATAGCCAGTTTCATTAGGAAGAGATTTTGTCTTAGGATACTGTTTCAGTAACAAAATTAGTGTGTATGTGTATGTGTATGTGTGTGCTGCATGTTTAAGTGTGAAGTACAATTTTTTTGTTTGCAGTTGTTAGGAAGATGGCATCTTTCATCAATAATTTAAGTTTTACTAAAAATTCTTCTTAAAAAGAATTTAGAAAAACATTAGAAGAAAATAATCTCTTCAAAAATCGCTCCTTTTATCTAAGAATGTCACTAGCTTTTCATATTTTGTTAGGGGCATTTTAAGTAGTATATGAAAGAAGTTAGAAAAGAGTATTTAAAAATGTTTGCATTGTTTAAGTGGCAGTTTTAAAAGTTTGATTTTAACCTATTTCTTTGAGTGCTTGTCTAAAATCTGTGATATTTACAAAAAGGTTAATAAAATTACGCACATTGTAATATTTACTATTTACTAAGAGAGAATTAAAAAAAATTAAATTTAATCTTGACTAATGAAGAAGTTGTCGTTAGTACGAGAATTTCATAATAGTTTTTCCTAAATACGTGGGTTTCTATGTGAAAATGTAGTTTTTCGTGTTTTGTTTGTTAAAGCAATCTGCGTTTCTTAATCTTTTATACGAGTAGCTGATACTTAAAAGTAATTTTGTTTTTTTTAAACTTTGGCAGCTTTGTTTTGTTCTTTTTAATTATTTACTTTGCAAGAAAATTTAATTTCTTTTATAATAAATATAAAATGTTGTTTGAAAAAAAAATACTCTTGTTACTTTAACGTGTTGTAAAAAACTATTTGAAATTCTCATGTTAGGTTTTTTAAATATATAAAAAATTCTATATATACTAAAAATATTTTCTTAATCTATTAAATAAAACCTTTTTAGTTTTTAAAAAAAATATACACAAAAATGAGTTAGCTTCATTTCTTCTTTCTTTTTTTAAATTGAAATACTTTTGTTTTTCTTAATCATTTCTTATGCTTAAATGCTTTTTGTTTAAAACCTTTGTGCACTTGGTATTTTTTACAAATTGTTTTCATAATCATATTAAATTTCTAGGTTTTTTCGTGTTTTTACTTTCATGTTAAATTTGAAGTTTTATATCTTACGATAAATAGTCTGGTGTGGGTTCTGGCACAGCTTCAGGATTGGTAAATAACGGATTGGGGAATTCTGGTGGGTGAGGCAATGGTGCTAACAGCTTGGGTCTTCTGCGATATGCCATAAGCCAACAGGAAACAGCTACTGCTACTGCCACCAAGGCAAGTAGAGCGGTTATAACCAAGGCTATGATAAGGCCCACCATAGAGACACAAATGTCTTCCACCCTTTGCGCGGCAGGTTTAACTGTTCAAAAGTTAAATTAACAAGGTTAATAATGTTAGCAATATTGAATTATCAACTCCTATTTGAACTTACTATTGGCATCATTAGTTCCCGAAGTTGTTCTCTTTTCAAATGTCAGTATAGCATTCGACGATATGGTTATTTCTTCTCTTAACTGTCCTTCGATACCCGTATTCGTAGCAATAGCAGTAGCGTCATCGGTAGAATTGTCAGTAATAGCACGACGTCTACGGCGACCGAAAGCGTTGTAGCCGCGACAGTTGACTGGTTGGCATTTGCCGAAGCAAACTCTTATATTGCATTGGAATCGTATGTTGTCGGACGAGGGAAATTTAAAGGCATTGAAATTGGCCAACAAGCTGTTAGTATCGGGATTATATTCCCATTCACCGAAAATTGTGGGATCAGTGGCACAACCGTTTTCATCTGTGACAATATATTCATTTTCGATATTATCCTCCATTGTCTTGGCAATGCAAGAGCGAGCAAAGCCTCCATAAATAGCTAAAAAATATTACGTAATTACATATTTGTAGGTATTTATAACAAAATTGTCTTTACAGTAGTTTTCAATACTTACTGGCTGGTTCGACGTCAACTTGTAACTTAAGATTGTCTCCGATTTCAGCCGAGTTGATTTCCTCGCCTTCATGTGTTATAATTCTCATTTGACAGATGGGTGGTGGACCAGTATTAGCAATAGTTCCAGCTGTTGTTAACATGGATACATTGAAGCCTAAAGTCACATTTTTTTCGCCTGTTTGATAGACACACTTGATGTTGTAGGCTTGAGCCTTGTAAGTGACCAGTTTAGGATGTTTTTGAATAACTAACACAAAGCTGGCAATATCTTTGACGGCTTGCATGCCACAGCTGCCAAAGTGTACACGGAATATTTCAGTACGTGGAACAGTTTCAGAAGCCAAGTTGACAACGCGTCGACAATCTTCATCTTTGCTGTGACCCTTAACATAAAGTACACCATTAAATCCAGGTTCGGTAATGTGGATTTCCACCTGAACTCCATCGGCTAAGCAACTGACAACCATATCTGGTCTTGGGAAGTCTGTACGGAAGTTGGTGTGGTTACATATCGTGTCAGGATTACCAGTGTATCCAGTAATACATTGACACTGGGCGCGATGGTTGACAGCGTTACAAAAAGCATTAATACCACAAGTCTTAAGCAAGCAGGGATCCTCACATGTTTTGTGTTCCGAGTTACAATAGCGGTTGTCGGCACAGTCAGCGTCAGTATTACACTCTGGACTGTCTTTGGGAATGCATTCGCCACTAGATGTAAGGCGGTAGCCGTAATCGGTAGGGCAAATACAACGTCCTCTTTCATCTATAACAAAACCTTTTTCTAGCGCACAAACACAATGACCAGTTTCGTCAACCTTAAAGCCTTGTTCTGGCAGGCAGAGAATGCAGTACTCGTAGACATCAAGAGCAGTACCTGGAGGACAGACGCATTGGCCATCTATATTATGAACAAAACCTTTTTCAATAATACATAATGAACGTTTGTCGCACTGTACAGCAGCGTTTCCAGTGTAACCTTCTAAGCACTCGCAAATCATGGTTCTAACAGGAACAGTATCTAAAATCCGACACTTAGCATTAACACCACAGGGGTGTGTTGCATTACATGGATTAATGCATTCTCCTCGTATACATGCTGTCTGACTTGGACAATCGCCATCATATTGACATATAGGAATGTCCCGTACCGGATCACAGCCATTGCGTCTGGATATAGTTCCAGGTGGACAGGCACATTGTGGTTTATGTTTATATACCTTGCAAACTTCATCAATGGCACAGACCGCAGTTGTTTCACAGGGGTTTTCACATTTCCCATTGACGCAGGCCTTATTCGAAGGACATTCATCGTCAGTGCGACAACCCAAAGGTATACAAGATACACGCGCGTTTCCTTTAAAGCCAGGTATACATTCACAAACAGCGCGATGGTCGAACGCCAAACACTGGGCATTTACTCCACACTGTTCTCCTTGACATGCTGGTACACACAATTGGTTGCGGCAAGAATGTGTAAAAGGACAGTCTGAGTTAACGGAACATTCAACTTTCGAACATTCAAATTCTGGATTTCCTTCGTAGCCTTGACGACATGTACAAACTGGTTTGTGGTCTTTAATGCGACATTCTGCGTTGATGCCACAATTGCAGGGATCCTTGCATACCCCGTTAAGACAGGACTTGTCAGCTGGACAGTCTGAGTCTGTAACGCAACCGCCTACTTCAATTACAGTTTTCGTGGGCTTACAAGTACCACTACCACTACTTATATATCCGTCAGGACATACGCAAATCATTGTTCTTACTGGTAATGTTGGAGTCACTATACACTGAGCAGGTTTGTTGCAAGGTTCCAAAACGACACACGGGTCTACACACTCATTATTAATACAGGCCAAATTTAAAGGACAATCAGCATCTAGGCGGCATTTGGGTTGGGGCTCGGGCCTACAGTCTATATATGGGTTACCAAAGTATCCGGCAGGACAACGACATACGGCTAAATGATTTTGAGATCTGCATTCTGCCCTAATAGAGCAAGTATTTTGATAAATACAAGGATTAACACATTGTTCGTTCATGCATAATGTATCTGAAGGGCAATCGTTATTTGATTGACAACCAATAACTCTACATCTTTCGTAGGCGTTTCCTCTAAAGCCACTCTTACACCTACACTGAGCTCTGTTTGATTGAACATAACACTCAGCATTAATGCCACATGGGTCATTAACCAAACATGGATTTATGCAGTTGTTGTTAACACAAGCCTTGCCCGAGTCACATTCACTGTCAACACGACACCCAATAGACCGACAAAAATTGTAAGGATTGCCTTCGAATTCATCATCACAAGAACAAATGGCACGATGATTAGAAACTTGACATATAGCATTTGTTCCACAGTTGCATGGGTTTCGACATTGTCTATTAATACAGGCCTCCTGGTCGGAACAATCGGAATCGTCTACACAACTTGGACTCTGCAGTACCAACTGCTTACATTCACCTCTGGCATCTGGTATAAATGAAGTTGGGCATTCACATACTAAGGTGCGCACTGGAACGCTGTCTAACACACTGCATTTGGCTGAAAGAGCACAAGGTGATAGTTCCACGCAAGGATTTTGACATTTAATGTCAATACAAGCCAAGCCATTGGCACAATCGCCGTCATCTTGACAAACAGGTTCCTCTTCACGACGTTCGCAATAGGCATAGGGGTTACCCAAAGGTAAGTGATCTGGACACCTGCAAACAGCACGATGTTGTAAGGCCTGGCATAAAGCATTTATGGCACAAGGGTTATTTTGGTCACGACAGGGATTAATGCACAAATTGCTTAAACACGCTTGAGTTGAGGCGCAATCGTAGTCAGAATTGCACTCAACGCGTATGCAGCGAACAAATGGATCGCCTTGCATACCTACTGGGCAACGGCAAGTAGATCTATGATTGCGACCATAACATTCGGCATTCAGAGCGCAAGGATCGCTAATCAAACAAGGATTCACACATTCGTGATTAACACACTGTTGATCGGTGGAGCACTCGTCATCCGACTGACATCCTATCTGTGCACAGCCATATTGAGCGTTACCAGAGAATCCTGCCTTACAGTAGCAAATAGGATGATGATTGCGTACTTTACACTCGGAATTGGGACCACAATTGCAAGGATTTACACAGCGATCATTAACGCAAGATTCAGTCGTTTGACAGTCTGAATTTGACGTGCATCCAACAGTTATGACGTCACGAGCTAATAGAAAACAATACATAGAAAACGTCATTATTTTTATGTTATATATAAAAAATAAATATACTTACGTGGTATGCAGGCTTCTCTTGCATTTCCGGAATATCCAGATGGACAGCGACAAACAGCTTTTCTTTGTTGTACATGACAATAAGCTCCACGACCACATTGTTCGTCCCTACAAGGGTTAACACAACGTTCATTATGGCATGCTCTATCGTTAAGGCAATCATCATCATTAATACATTCAGCGGCAGGTGTCTTTGGTTCCTCAATTGCCACAAATCTACATTCTACACGTGGATTACCAGTATAGCCCTTAGAGCAAGAGCATTGAGCGTAGTGGTCTCTAGACGTACACTGGGCGTTAACACCGCATCTTTCCACGTGGCATGCATTTATACAGGCACCTCTCTGGCATACTTCTGCGTTGGCACACTCCTGATTTTGTTGGCAACCAGCAATAACGTCATGTCTAATAGGTACACAATTGCCTGATGTATCGGTTATGGTATCACTGGGACATTTACAAATCATCGTGCGCAGTGGTAAAGTATCTAAAACTGAGCAAGTTTGTTGCGGGGTGCAGACGTGAGGAGTGGCACATGGGTTGGCACATTTCTGTTGAATGCAGGCCAATTGTGATGAACAGTCAGCATCTTGCGTACATTCTGGTTTAGTTTTTATTAAAGGTGGCTCTCTAGGTAGTGTGCAGTCCAAATAGGGATTTCCTGTATAACCAGGGCGGCATTGACATTGTGGTTGATGATGTCTGGCCAAGCATAAGGCGTTCCCAGCACAAGTGTCTTCATCACAAACAGGACGACAAACACGACTCAGTCTATCACAATTCTCATGATCGGCACAATCCTCATTGTATTGACAATGCCCGATTATACATGATGCGAAGGGATTTCCTTGAGATCCGGTTGGACAAATACAAACCGCCTGATGGCTTTCTGGCTTGCACTGTGCATTTAAGCCACAGCGTGCATTTCCATACGTGCAAGGATTAACACAGTTTTCATTGATACATGCTTTGTCATAAGGACAATCAGCATTAACTTTACATTCGGCTAAAAAAAGAAACAAAATTTGTAATAACTAGTAAGAGCGTTATATTCGGCTATACCGA